>VWZY01009801.1:52436-117360 GCA_013399075.1 Chloroceryle aenea
GCAAAGTAGGTGTTAAGTACCTCAGCCTTCTCCTCATCTCTATTAACTATGTTTCCCTCAAAGTCCATCAAAGAATGGAGGTTTTCTTTGCCCCTCCTTTTGTTATTAATGTATTTATAGAAGGACTTTTTGTTATCCTTAACAGAAGTGGCCAATTTAACTTCAATTTGCTCTTTTGTATCCCTGATTTTCTTTCTTCAGTATTTGTTTGTTTGTTTGCTTGAGTGTCATCTCAACACTGTTCATTCATCTTCTATAAAGCAAAATGACAATTTCCTGAAGATATAGTATGCTGACATAAAACAGATCCTGATGATTAGTGTGTATGTTACAACCGAGAGATAACCAAAGAAGATTCGAACACAAGGCTGTCTGCCTGAGTCTTGACTGCTCATCAGCTTTCAGGAATGAAGGATACCAACTGCCACCACTGAAGAGGAGGTATCACCTCTCATCCTCTCCATTTCTCAAATGACCAGGTATCTACTTATGGCTAGCCAGCTACATAATGCTCTGTGGCTGGGTGAACTGGGAAGGAAGGGTAAAATTTACTTTGGTTTTAAATGGACTGCCTTTGCTTCCTCTCAGGGACATGTATAAAACCAAATTGATAAATGCTTTGTTCATTCCAGTGAAGGTTTGTCTATTATGAAGAAAATACCAATTGCTCGTATGTGCCTTTGCCCCCATCAGTGTGTTTTTTAATGTTTCCAGTATTATAGGTTTTAGCTCAACCCAAGCAGCACATTGTTTAAGAAAACTAAGAGATGTTTCAGAAAGTAACACTTTTGACAGAATCTCTCTTTCACATCAAGTCAGTCACACTAGAGTGACTCTTCTGGCATAAATGACTTACTCTAAGCTTTTTCCAGGACCAAGCACACATTTTTGCTTAAAGTTATTTACAATATAAAATAGATCTCTCCTTTAAACTGTTTCTAGGATGGCACTATATTCTCAGGAAGAAAAGAGTGTCTTGTTCTACCTCCTGAAAAGTAATCAAAGTCTTTGTCTCAGTGACCACAGCCCCTGGCACTCACAATATGCTTCCACAGTTGGGCAACCAGCAAGATGAAACTGCTGTCTGGTGAGTGAACTGTGGCTGTCTCAGGGTTTACCTGTCTTCCATCTGTCTCTACTCACCAGCTGTGCTTGAGCCCCTCAGGCAGGGACAGAACAACTGGATGTACATAAAGTATCTTTTCAGTGTGACCAATACAAACAATTGTGTTTTGGTTCTCTGTGAGACACAGTAGGAATATGTATGCACTATTCAGCTATGCCTCAAAAATGAGAAGAGTTGAAAGGCTCCTCTGATGCAGAAGAAAGAAAAGCCATAGGGTCCACATCCCATCCTCTCCTTGGCTCCCACAAAACTCTATCAGCAACCAAAGAGGTCTGACAACTATGCTTCCGTCTTTTGTGTTCCTGTCAAGCTCTTAGAACTGTATTTTACAGTCTTTGACACGGACAGACTGACAAATACCAGGCCTGCTATTTATTATATCAGCTACCAAATGGATTTGAATGCACATTTCCTTTGGCATGCCTTTCTCTCAGCCTCATATATGGAGCTGCTGCAAAGCTCAGTACATTTAAGATGACTATAGATAGTGAGGAAGGATAGAATTTGTCACAGATGATCACATTCATTTTGTGAAAATAAGTTTATCGTATATGGCATAGCAGTAAGAAAGCTTGGCTGGCTGGCCAGCCAGCCCTGAGAAAAAGTGAGCAGCATCTGTTTAAATCTCTGAAGTAGCACAATCCATGCATGGCATTAGGTTATGTTGCATCATTTAACACAACATAAACCTCACTCACCTTTTCCTCCCTTCTATTGCTACTTTCTTCTAGTTTCTTTTCACTCTAACTGGCTGCAAAAATGCTTCAGTGTCTTTGCTTCTTTAAAATCCCTGCTCTTTTTCTCCTCTACTTCTTCAGCTCATGTAATTTTCTTTTTCCTATGCTGCTTTTCTAGGAACCACTGAACCCACATCCAAGAAGTGTTTTCTCTCTTCTGTGCCTCATAGTAAGACATTTTGTGGGGTTTTTTTTTTGGACAAAGTGTTATATAAAACTAAACTGTATTGTTATGCTTGAGACATTCTCACAAAGAAAGAAGCACAAATCATATTTAATCAAATTTAATGAAAGATTGCCATCAGGTGTCTAAATGTCTCACTTGCCTGTTTAGTTGAGTTATGGAAAACAATGGTACCCAGAAACTTAACGTATGCAATAATTCAACAATTTTTTATTATGGGGACCTTCTTTTTGCCAGCTCTATTGAACTGATTTACAATAATGGCACTGAAAGAATCCTAATTCAAATACAAAATAGAAAGAAATATTTCTTTATTTTCCTTGTTTCAGAATGATTATTTCATTTAGAAATATTAATAAGCTGATAACTGAGTCTCTTCATTATAATATAATGCTCAGTTGCATAGGGAGCTATTCTTTATTCAGTGGGTTACACTCTAGTGTATCATGGGGAGAGGAGATGTATTAGCCTGTATTCAGAGTTTGTCTAAAAAAGATGAAACTGCAGGGTAATAGAATTGCATCTTTTATACTAGTGCTGCAATTTGAAAACAGAAGGACAAGTTTTAAATGGGAAATTCTAAGCAATATCTGCTAGAAAATTCACATCTACATTTGCTCACGTGCCTCTCTACCTGCCCACATAGTTGAGGTATGACAGTTAACCATTTCCTAATGCCATTGATTCAAAACAGAAGGGCCATTAGAAAATGTGTTTGTCTGTGTAGTTATCTGGCTTCTATTACCCATTTCTGACACCTCAAATCTTGTTTATTACTTATAGCAAGAAACCGTGCTGCTGAACAGTTTTCAGTAGTATAGTATGTATGATCAACAAAGACAGATAAAATGATGGAAGGGAAGAACCAAAAGAAGACCAATCACGATATTACTGGAGTTACGCCTATCCACACACTGTGTCCTCAGAGCACAGGGAAGGGCTACACCAAGCAATGCTGCGCCCAAGGTCTGCACAGCAGAGTCAGAGCTACACAGATACTGAAGAGGCGTAGGGCAGGAATAGGAGCTGTGTATGAGAAGCAACCACTTGCTGCTCTTCCAAAGTTAATTAGCTCTTCTCTTCAAATGAGCTAATTAGCCTGAGCACAGCCCTGCACTGACACAATCATACCAGTCCTGGAGCTGACTCATTAGCTGGCTTGATATCCTCTTCATTCACTAATGTGGATGCTCGCACAGCTCTGAAGAAACTCGAGTCCTGGTAGTTAGGTACTAGCTTCTCTACCAATTAGTGTCTGCACAATTTAAAAAATGTGGAACCACTTCAGAAGGAAAAAAAATAATGGCCCAAAGCTTAGTGGTTACAGCACTCATCTAGAAAGAGGGAAGAAAGCAGGTAAAATTCTTGTTTTCAGAAATGGGTGTAGGTAATTCTCCTTTCTGATTCTAAATTCACTTTTTCACACTTCTCAGGAATGCTCTCAAAAGATAGAACCTAAAGTAAAGAGAGTTGTGGGGTGTTTTTTTATTGTTCTTTAAAATTCTTAGTTCTTCCACTAAACCAAAATTCAATTACCAGCAGTGCCCTAATAGCAAATACAGATTATTGACTGCACTTGAGGCCAACCGCAATGAACTACTGCCTGAGGGTTAAAGCCATTCCTAGGATTAGGTAATACTGCCTAAAGCCAATCAAAAGAAGCGCTTTAATACCTTTGGGCAATAGTTTACTGCAATTTTCCTCAGACCCAGCCAGTGATTAATTAACCTTTTAGAATCTTCTGGGTTAATGGAAAGTTTGCACTGGAAAGCTCCACAGATTGAAACATGATCATCATCAGCAATAGCAGACTCCACGTTGTACTGGCAGATGAACCACTGTTTTCAATGACAGTTGCTTCAGCCTGAGGGCAGTAATATGCCCTATTTATAGGAAAATGAGCTTGTGTGAAGTTCTCAACTACTAGGAAACATTTTTGCAAGTATTGAATAACCACTCTTCATCTTATAACTGATAATTAGCTAAAACTGACTCAGCTCCAATTCTATGTTTTCAATCAACATGGGCATAAAAGGGTTGGGAAATTGCTACCCGAGAGAGATACAGAGTGACGAGGAGGCGAAATGAAGAAATGATGACCCATATTTCTATCACCTCAAACCCTGTGGATATTTGGATGTGGATGGCAGCTGTGTCCAATATAAAATAAGATTTTTGTGAGCTGTAGCTGATTAATCACATGGCTACCAAGTCCTGAGTTTTTCTGAGTAAATAAGGTTTTGGGGTGAGACCAAACTCCAGACATGTATTGGAAAGGTAATTGCACTACTTAATAGAAGCATCTTTAAAAGCTCAACAAGTGTCAAAAGTAAAATAACACATTCCTATCAGATGCCTACAGACTGTAAGCAGCATGCTTATTGAAGGTTTCAGCACCCCTGAGTTCTGAAACTGCTACAAGTTAAGAGACTGTATTAAATGCAGATCACTTCTGAGTCCCTACAACCAGCACTGCAGCAAGACATTTAAATGATGACACAATAAGTTAGAGTCTGCCAGCTTGGCACAGATTCAAAGTGGCAGGACCTGAGGTGTGCTTTAAAAATAGGCATTTTTAAAATTGGTTTCAAAATCAATTAAAATCCCATTAGAAACATAATTGTAGTGATACAAATCATAAAATAATATCTTTTACAATAAACTATAAAACTGAGGAAGCTTACATAATTAATACTATCTATTGTAGAGACAGACCCATACCTTTTAATCACGTACAGCCTACATGTCAAGAGACTGCCTTTGAAAAGGAGAGTGCAATTTCAATAGGTCAACATGTATGGTATAGTATTCAGAGTGTTTGTTTAGATAGCTTTGATTTCCCTCTCCTCAAAGTCCCAGATCATGCATTGCTTTGCTTTTAGAGATTAAATGCCAGCAAATCTAGATTGTAAAACAATGAGACATGCAACATGATGGTGGCTGTCAATTTTGCAAAGCAGCTAGTGGCCATTCATCACAGTTTTTTGATATCTGGATAAGAAAATAATCAGCTAATTTTCTGCTGGTATAAAGTCATTGCATGTCTTAGGCAATGAAATCATGCCCATTTGTGTTGAGAACAAACAGGCTTTAATTGTGGGGTTTTTTTTATAAAAAACACCAACATCAGTTATGTCAAATAGCAAGATGAAATTTTTAGTTTCTTTCACCATTAACTCCATTTATCCTGAGCTGTTAGCCTTGCTTGGACTCTTCTAGTAAAGCTACCCCCATAGTTTCAAGAGCTGGTACTCTGTTCTTACACAGCATGCTCTAGGCAAGGCTGGATTATCTGTTTACTCTTGTGGGTGTGTAGAGCTTTATGCTGGTGTTTGTACTGTGGTGAGAAAATTAATGACCCAATCATTTTCCAAAGAGTAAAATGAAAAAGACACCTTTAAAAACAACTCCTCAGATTTATAGTAAGCTTAGCTTTTCAGTTTCTTCCCCACTAATCTTGTTTTATATAGCATTTTTAAACAATATTGCATTAGTAAAAGCTGCCAGTCACAATAAATTACCACATTTTCTTTCTTACCATTTTGCAATGATGCTCTAAATATGTATTCCTGTAAAGATTAAGTGTATAATTTAATTGTCCTTGTATCAGATGAAAAAACCATGATTCCCCACAGCAGCCTATTGACTCCTTCAACCTTGCCTCTTGAAACCTTACTGAACACAGAAGCTGATACTGCAGGTTTTATATTTATAATGATTAATTAATTCTGCACTAAGCAATGTTCCTGACTGCAAGAACAAAATCCACTTTAGAAAACATAAATGACAGCTTGCCTAAAATAATTAACACCACTGCTGATAGAATTGGGATGTTCTCCCTCTGCTTTACACTAGCGTATTTGAGAGAATTTAATTACTAATATTTCTGACTAGTAAAAGAATTGCATTGAAGGAGCACTTGATGCAGCAGAATTGAAAATTCATAAAATGTGTTACAGAAATACAGTGTGGATGAGATAAACCCTGATTAAAAATGAAGATATGATTAACCCACAGTTAAGCATACAAGGATATTTCCATTTTTTCAGGAAACCAGGTCAGGTTAACAATAACCTGCATGAAAGTATCATCTCATCCCTCTGCCAGTCAAATAGCCATGTAAGGTTTACCTGTGCCACACAGCAACTCTGAACACTTCCACCTCTGTGCAGAACAAG
Organism: Chloroceryle aenea; assembly: GCA_013399075.1. Taxonomy (NCBI): domain Eukaryota; kingdom Metazoa; phylum Chordata; class Aves; order Coraciiformes; family Cerylidae; genus Chloroceryle; species Chloroceryle aenea. The sequence continues at coordinate 58,662 of VWZY01009801.1, forward strand.
TCTGATAAAGTCTGTCCTAATAACAGGAAGGTCTCACCTGTGATTGAAGCATGGGTGTTGTGTTTTGTAGCCTGGAAAGGACCATCCTTCCTCCAGAGCTGCCACAGGAGCTCTCCACTTGCTATTCATTAGGGACAGAATTTGGCCCTTGGAATGCTGACTAATGTAAACTTACGTGTTATTTTACAAAAGGCCTTGGAACAGGACAACTCTTCCCTAGAAGGGGACTGTGGGTATTTTCTGTGTGTGAGATGTCCTTATCTGCCAGTTCTAGCACCATGTAACTGCTTACAGAATTTATTAACTTCAAACTGAAAGCTTAAGTGACTGGTTCCTGTCATAAAATTAAACGTGGCAGGAATGCATAAGAGTCTGCAGTATCATCCTTTCGAATTGCTAGGAAGATTACAAAGAATAATGGTAAAAATGAAGACTCTCAAGCAGAGAAAACAACATGGAGCTACTGTCAGTCTCACTCAAAGTGAGGACTTCTGTGTGTAAAACAATAGTACCATCATGATTTCCTCCCTGTTGATTCTTATCACCCACAATCTCCCTATTTCACATGTGTACAGTTTAAAAATCTGAGTATTGTCAATGAAAATCCTGTGAGCCCATCTTCATCCTTTCATGCAAAGCCATATGGGTGGCTGTTAAGCAGGACTGATGTACATCTCCACATTCCCTGCAATGGGTACTATCTGTTCCCTGGCAGGAACTTTGCCATTACTTGGAGGTGCAAGTTTATTAATGTAAATATCTGCAGCATACCTAATTATTTTTATCTTAAATGTTTTTTCTTTCACATTACATGAAGGACCTGAGAGTCGAGCAAGTCAGGCATTGCAGTATATCCTTCCTGTCACTGGCAGATCCTCAGCACAAATATCATCCTTTCTTCTTTTATTGGTCAAGACCATCACAGAAAATCTCAACATCATCAAAGGCCCAAATCTGGAAGGGAGACAGTCCATAAAGATAAAATGAAGAGCCATCTGGCTGATTTTCTGACATGTTCCCTCTCCTCTGGTGGCTTATAGGCATGTTTTGCCTACACAGCCTTGCTTAAAGGTGCCAGTTTGCATTGTTTGTAAACACATCCCTCTCACTTGTGAGTGGAAAAAGAGAGAACCAGAAGGCTTGATTTACTGAAACAAATGGAGGCAGATGTAAATAGCCTTCCTAAGGCAGTGCATTCTCTGCACCCTTGGTGGAATTCCTCCTAACAAGTAGTAGGAATTATAAAGAGCATAAGAAAGCAATCTGTAACCCTTGTTTAGGCATTCCTGCTTAATACTAATTATTACTTAATAATGCATAGCATTTATTATTTCCTTGTGAATGTTAAAAGCACTGTAAAAACATTAACTGTTTAATTCACAGGACACCCTTAAGATGTGGGAATATGAGTGTTATCTTCAGTCCATACTTCTTTCCATAATAAGGGAACAATTAAAATGAAATTGATCAGCTAACTTTATAGAGACTCTAATTCCTACAAATAGGAAATAATAGGTTTAAATTAGTATACTTCTGGGTGTTTAAAAGCAGTATTCATCAGTTGGATTACAGCTGATTTTTCAATGTAATTAACTTTGTATCCAAAAATCAACTTTATTGGTTCACTTCTAGTATATTAAGCACAATAGGAGGGATGCCCCATTTTCTCTGGCAATAATCAGGTTCCCTTCAGCCTTGTAATTGATTCAAGCAGGAACCATATTATTGTCTAGTAAAACAGAGCATCCCTCCTATTATCCCTTAAGTAGCAGTCAGTCTGGGAAGAAAACAGTTACAATGATTTATGAAGTTAAGACAGATGCCAACTAAATAAATATCTGAGTAAGCTAGAAAGAAAGAATTAAATAGTTTGAAGAATCAATAAAGGTACTGCTTCAGCTAACCACTGTGCAACTCATCAACTAATCTCTCATTATTATTGTTCATATCTTGAGTGTCCCAATACTATTACACACTGCAGAGACACATGGCAAGCCCAAAAGGCCTCACAATCTAATTTGTCAGCTTGCATTTCTTTCCCACTGCTTTTGTATCCTCTCTCCTGTGGCATTCCAATTCCCTGTATTTTGATGTCTCCACATTATCATGCTAGTGCAACCCACTGCCAGGGGATTAGTGGACTGAGGAGGACTGATCCCACTGCACCTTCTGTAACAGAGGGTCAGGCACAGAGTTCTGGGGCAATACCATCTTTGTCAGAATCATTGTCATTTATTTGGGTTTTATCCACATTTTAAATGCAGAGTGTTGAGGAAAAAAATACTGTACATTCCTTGGGAAGTAAGCATAAGGAAAGCACTACATTTCTGCCAGGTGAAGGGATATCTTAAGGGAAGTGGGTGTTACAGCTACCTGATGGAGTTTGGACAGAGCAAGAAGACTGACAGTAGCATGACTCTCCTAGTAGTAAAGCAGGAATCTGAGAAGTGGTTCACTTTCGGTGTCTGAAATTGAGTCTGTGAAGACTGAATCCTGCAAGGACTGCTGGGACTACCTCCAGGGGTAGCACTGACAGCAGAAATCAGGAATCTGACAAGTACTGCTTTAGCCACAAAATGAGGATGCGTTTCCTTAACACTGGAATGAGCATCTCTGAAATAAGAAAAAGCAGTGCATGTTTACACCTTTTGATTCCTACTTGATCAGGGGAGCGGTAGGTGACCTGGCTGAGCAGCTCTGAGAGGAACCATACCACTGGTCAGCAAAGAAATCTGTTGTGGTTTAGGCCCACCTGGTAAATAAGCACCACACAGCCACTCACTCATTCCTCCCCCCATGGTGCAATGGATAGGAGAAAATAGAGCAAAAAGCCTGTGTGTGGGTTGAGAGAAGGGCAGGGAGAGATCACTCACTAGTTACGGTCATGGGCAAGAAATAGACTTGTTTGGGAAAAAAAACATCAATTGAACTTGAACAACAATACTAACTGAATAATCAAACTATAGTAAGATAAAAAGAAACAGAATCAAATCTTTAAAAATACCTTCTTCGCAGCCCTCTCTTCTTCTTGGGTCAGCTTTGCTCCCAATTTCTCTATCTCCTCCCCCACTGTGGCACAGGGGAACAGGGAATGGGGGCTGCAGTTCACACATTCTTTCTGCTGCTCCTATTTCCTCAGGGAGAGGACTCCTTACACTCTTCTTCTCCAAGCATGGGGTCCCTTCCACAGGAGACAGTCCTCCATGGACTTCTCCCATATGAGTCCTTCCAACAGTTCATGACCTGCTCCAGCATAGATACTTCCCCTCATGACTTGCATGACTGCTTCTGCCCTGGCTGGCTTCACTGCATAGGACCTAGGGGAAGGTAACCCCTTCAGCACCAGCTGGTTTCAGCATTTTCATTCCTTGTGAGAAAGCAGGCAAATTAGGATAAGCCATCTGCAGTGTCAATTGTCCCATTTGACCATGTATTGGAAAATCAAGGGAAATGTTCACCCAGCAGACACTTGCCTCAGCTGGGAAGCACCAGCTTTCCTTTCTGAGTTGAGAGGTATGGATGCCTTTGTCCTAATTTGGATACAGCAAGAGGCTCATGGGACCAAAGCTCACGGCTTAGATCCAATCACATGCAAGGTGTAGGTATACTTACTGCAACTTCTAGTGGAGAGGAGGGAGAAAACTACTCCCTTTTCTACAGATTTGGCAATGCTGCAGTTATTCTTATCTGTCCCTGAATGGCTTTTATGCCTTTCTTATTTGCCCCTCACAATCCCCTCACTGGAAGAAAAATCTATCATCTGTTCATTCCCAAAGCAGACCATTATGAGAGCCATTATGGGTGGGAACCAAATGCTAAGGGTACCAAGGTAGTTATTTTATATTGCCAGACCTTAAATAAGACCATGACATATAAAGGAGGTAGGAGGGAGGCTTCCTTTTATTTTCTTGCAACTAGATATGTTGCACTTGACCTTTGTAGCTGCCATCACTATTTGGCAGAGTTGCACATTTGGGAGGACATTTGAAGTATTTACAGACTTCCCTTCCACTCCCTCTGGGCCATCAATTTAGCAGCAAAAAAAAAAATCGAAGGGACAAGTTAAGAGGCAATTGAATAATACCAATTCAGTTCAACACTGATCTTCAGTTTCCCTAATTCAGTCATATCCAACTACCTTAGTTTGCTTAACTCAATCACTGTTGTCTTCTTTTCACTTTTCAGACACGTTGTGATGGCTGCAGTCATGCAGCCTTCCCACCTCCTTCACTTAGCCATGACAGCAGGAATATCAGGATTGTTCCATTTGTCAAAAAGCTCTGTTTAGGATAATTTGGCCCAAAAAGTTCAGACCAGACAGATGCAGACAGCAGGAGGATTGCAAGCCTCCAGCCAAAAGACTATTCTTGAAGGAACATAAGAGATTATTATGGTTAGTACAGCTAAAATTTCCTTGTTCCTTGGCAGTATTAAGCATAACAAATGCTGCCCGGAAGGTTCATTGAGCAGAGTGGAACATCAAGAACAGTATCTCAGTCTTGCACCACAATTTAAGAATAAAGAATGATATGTTATTTTACCTTCCATCTTCTCTGTAAAATAGAAGGCAAATTTCTTTCCCGTTTCATTTCAGAGGAAGGAAGTCCTTTCCACCTTTAGTTTGAGATGGTTCTTAAAACCATGATTATGATTCTAAGCAAGACCCTTTCATGCTAGTTTTAAGTCATTATCTTATCAACTGTACTAAATCTTTAATCAGTTTTGCTCTTGGAAGGTTTGAGGTGGTGGTGTTACTCCTAATAAACATGGATGTAAATAATAATAAAACAAATATAAATAACCTGACAATGTTTTAATTTTATTATTAAAAAGAGGCATTTTCTACATTGCTTTCTTCAGTTTTGCAATACCTACTTTTTTTCCAAATAAGTGAATAATGTTAATTCAGGAAGAAGAAGTTATTATTCTCAATACCAGTGAACAGATATTTGGTTAACAAAGTCAAAGTGAAATCCTTTTCATTAAACTACATTGTTTTCCTAGACTTGCCTGTGAAGTGTCTGTGTAAAGTGTTACAAGTAGCAAAGAAATGTGCTTTTTCTTCATTTTATCTGTACAAAACGTTCAGGCAAGAAACCAGACCAGAAATGCAGTCAATATCAAGACCACCTTCACTTTCCAAAAGACCCACAGTTTTTTTTTTGTCAAGGATATTTAGGCAGGCATTTAATGAAATATCATTATCTGCATCTCCTGGATCCTTTTGGGGTAGAAAACCAGAAAGCTTTCTGGTACTTAGTTTCCCACATTATTTTCTGTATCCCACTTTACGTTTCATGTCTAAATGACTTAGAAGCCCTTTCTTTAGTGTTCAAAATGGAAAGTTGCCTGTTACCATGCTTGTAACTTACTATAACACCATTTAAAAGACATGAGCTAATAATTTCAACTATTCAGATGCTCTTTTTGTCTGAAGGTCCTGAGAATGCCAGATCAGATGAGATCATCTACTGAATACCACTGATGGATTGACTGCCACAATTAGGATTTTCTTCTGGAGGTTATCAGGAACATTTTATTTTTGAAGATGCTTATTTCAGCTTCCATGGATACCAAAAAGGATACTACTTCTTCAGTAAGTCACAAAAAATATTTTTTTTCCCCCTACATTGTTTATCTTTGTTGGTTTTAATTGTGACTTCATCAATGCCTGTTGTCCTACCCATGGTGGGACCAATCAGCCTGCTTTATAAACAAAGTCATTGTACAGTGGTGGTTATTCAAGTAGCTCAAGCAAAGCTAGAAGCATCTGTCCTGGAAGCAAAGGAAGAGACCTGGAAACTAACTTGAGCCTACCACAAGCAAAAACCTAAGAAAACAAAATTTTGAGTTGGATGAAAAAAGACTGAGTGTATTGGGTACAAAGTGATATGAAGCCACAGGCTTCAAGGATTACAGAAACTGCTTGTTTTTTCTTTCCATTCTGTTCAGATGGGATGTGCATGACCAGAGTATACACAGAATATATTTGAGTTTTTATACTGATTTCTTAGCACAGCAAAAATAAACCAGAAAACCACAAATCCACAAGACCCTGGAAACCAGCAGAAGGGAGAAAAATACTAGAAACATTATTTTTATTGTAACCTATAATACTGTCTGCCATCTATCCACTGATGTGGCTAGGACCTAGCAAGACTCAGACTCCATTTTACTAAAAGCTTTAACACAGATGTAGTATGGTAAAACTAAACAGAATGCAGAATAAAATTATTAAAGCAAGGCATTGCTGTTTGCTTGCCATTGGTACATAATGATCTTAATATAAAAGCCTGAAGTTTTGAGAGAGTTGAGAGAATAGGTAGCTTTGTATCAGAGGATACCTCTCCTCTCCTTTCCTCCAAGTCTCAGAATTAATGGAGAAGGTGGTTAAATGCAGAGGAGCTCATTAATCTGTCTGTGTGTGGAGCATCTTACACAGATACCATGCAAATCAATGCCTGCAAGGTAGTTAGCATTGTGCTTATGTAAGCAGCACTATACAGGCACAAAATGTACTGTTCCTCCTTAGCTGCATGTTTGAACTAATATTTATTTAATTTTGTTTAATGCTGTCTGAAACTGTTAGCCTTTTTCTGAAGGAGATGACTGAATTGAGATCATAAACCAGCACTCTTGAAGTTTAGTTTTGTTTGTTTGTTGTTTTTTTTTCTGAAAAGTTCTTACTTTGAATGGAGTTTAAATTCTGAAAAATATTTCTGCAGAAAGCAAATACTGCACATTCCCCCTGTTTCCTTGTGGCTACTGGAAACCCATGTGAAGGAGGCAAACTCTTACTGTTGCCCTTAGTGTGATTAAATGTTTTCTAGCCTTCAGTTTACAAGGCAGGAAACTGTCAAGTATGTTTTTCATGACATCAAATAAATGCTGTACATCTTTAATTAGAAATGTATAGCAGTGCTGGGGCTAATACAGACATAAATAAAAGCAAAGAATGCTGCTATACACTCACTATAAAGCAGAGCATAGATGTAAAGATTAATAAACTAAGGAAATAAAGAAGTATATGAGTGCCATGAACAGACACACTGAGAAGAGCCTGTCTTTCACAGAGGCATTAAGCTCAAAGCATTACAAAATTGTCAAAAAATGAAAGATTTTTATACAGAACTAAATATTGTTCAGCGATAAAAATAGCTTTCTTCATTCTTGGTTAAACAGAAGTACCCTGAGGATAGTAAGGGGCCTTATCAGCAGAGAACAATAAAAAACTGATGGAGGGAAGTAATCTTCCTCATCTCAGAGGGACTACTATAGTTGTTACATTACACTTATTGCAGTTTATCTATATGCAAGACTCTACTGTATCTTTCAGATTAATTTAGCATCTTCAGAAACCATTATACCTTTTGGGGAAGTGACTCAAATTGAGATTCCTAGTGGGTGTAAATGAAGCCAGTAGCTTTCATTTCAGCACAGCCTGCATGCAGTAAACATTTGAATGATGTGATGCAGTTGTGAGGCTTTTACAAATATTCTACAGCAGCAGCTGTATAAATCTCCAATATTATTTTGATAAAAAATAATAAAAACTTAAAAGGGTTGAATTTCATATTTGGGGAAGTGAAGGATTGAGAGTATTTCTCTGTTTACTGCAAGCTGTTTACATGGCTCCTATCACCACAGACCCAGGCACAGGGAGCCCACTTTGCATCTCAGATGTGGTTCAGTCCCATCACACTTGAAGTTCGTGGTGCAGGCTGCACTGATTGTATTAGATCAGGATGAGGCAGCAGCTCCTGAAAGGCTGAGAAAGCAAAGCTTTCCGGTTCCAAACAGAACTGGGCTCCTCTGTGTCAGAAGCCTTGGCAAAATTCTGAACACAACCATGTTCATCTTACACACAGCTGCTACCACTTCCACTCTCCAATCAAGAAAAAAAAACCTTTTAAGGCATCGTGTATTGCTTTGGATTGCTTATCAAAGGCCACAGTTCAGCTGGAACACAGAAGTCAACCTGTTTATATATCTCTCTAAGAAAATTTTGAGATTAACTTTATGATGTTCACTCTTAGCACAAAATTTGATGTCCCTAAAAGTTTAAATAAAACCCATTCATCAAGTTTGAGATCAGTGATAGTGAGAATAACACATTTATTGTGCTCTAGACAGAGTTAGGATGCCTTTGCCATATATATATATACAACAAAATGTGACATTTATAATTACAATCTCTCCCAGCAGACAAAACTCACCTAGGAACAGATCTGGACTAAACATGTTGTAGTGATTATAAGATAAATAATTTAAATCATTATGAGAGGGAGAGTTGGTATGTGGAGGATGAATTTTCTGTCAAGTTAAGGTAGAGGCAACTATCTAGGGAGACAATGCAAAGTGAGTATTGTACAGTGTTTTGCCTAAGGTTTAGCTGTACAGTCAAGTATCAGACTGATTTGCGAAATTTAAATACAGAAACCAGATTCTGCTAGACTGTGTGAGAAATAATTCCGTGACTAAATGAAGAAAGGCATTCAGGGAGCCACTTGAAGAGTCAAAGCTGTCAGTCATAAACAGGCAGGCAAACTATGGCACTTCCCTAGTAATAATAAAGCCCTTACCTCTGTTTCAACTCCATGGACTTCTTTTTGCTCTGGACCCATGCATATTTCTCAGGAGAAGATAAATTCACATGTAATGTATCACTGCTTTTCAATTTCATTGTGATGAACCCACAGGGTGGATTACATAGTCTATCCCATGTTTTACAGAAGAGCTAAATTACACTGTGCCCTCTATGTGGTCCAGACGATATTGATTAGACTGCTTCAGAGTTCGAAGAAGAAGAAGAAAGAAAATATGCTGAGTTTTCTCATCTACATATTTTCTTTTCATCTTCCCATTTTCTAGCAATAATTAGTTTGCAGAAGTCAACAAGCCTTACTCATTTTCTTGCTTGAAATTCTGCACTTGCATTTTTATAAGAGACTTCGGGAGATCTGGGGGTGTATTCTTCACCTAGAAACTTTTTTAAAAGCCTGTGGAAGCCTGTGTTCGTTATTCTTTTGTTAGCTTGAATAACAGATACTGTCCTAATGCCTGTTGCTTGCAACTTGTATGCACACAGTTACGTGAAAAAACAAAGATCACAGGGACATTCCAATAGTACAGGGTAAGCTGAAGCGAGAAATACTTAACGCCATTCTAGAGATTCCCTGGTAAAAAGCTGCAAATGAAAATAGCACAACGACTACAAAATTATTACAAAACTGTCACATTTCTAGCATTTCATATCACTTCTGACCATAAGCTCCACAGCTATAAAAGCAGTATTTTTTACTGATGATGGTTTGCATTCTTCAGGGCTTATCAAGTTAAAATGCCTTTAATTATGTCCCAGACAGTTGTTCAAAATGCACTTTTAAACCTCTTCAAGGTCGAAACCTTCCTTCTTGCTGATATTCAGATTATCATTCTACAATTTCTTTCACTGATACAGTATCTACTATTCTTGGGAATCACTATACTGCTGCGTAGGCCACACTAGCATATGTTTACATCAACTGTTCCAAAAGGTTCAAATGCTATTTGCTGATATCTGTTTCTCCTTTGATAATCCTTACACTCAGATATATTGAAAACTAATGTATATTCTTACTTCATATTTGAAAAAGGTAGTAATATTAGTAGGTTAGTCTTTCTTCTCCCCCCTCCATCCCTCAGTGGGGGACATGAAATCAAACATATGGTAAACAGAAGAAGCATCTTACAAACGTGTTTCTGATGACATATTGTAATGAAAATGAGAAAGAAATGATTGGTTGCCAATCACAACCACAGTTAGGCACCTTGAGAGCTCCAGTCTGTGTGTGGTTTGTGTTGAATTTAAATGATTGCTAGCTATATAGCACACAGACTCTACTCCCAAATCATTAATTTAAAATCAAGACACAAAAATTCAAAGAAGAATCTTCTTCATGGATCACTGTACTTGTTAACAAGTACCAAAAGGACAAACTGTGTATTATAGCACTGTCCACGAGCTCTGTCATATTTAAATCTTACAGTGTTTCTATTATTATAACACCTCTTTCTAAGGGAATAACGTCCACAAGTTAAAAGAAAACTGATATAAACTGAAATTTTGCCTCTTAGTACATATACTCCTCATAAAATAATCTGGACAGTGTATGTGCTAGGAACATTAAAGAAGCAAACTTCCAGTGATGTAAAGCAATTCCAAAGTTTCCCAATCTTTATAACCTTTCTTTCAGAGTCCTTCTCAAATACATGCAAACACAAGAGGATCATTGTGAACGAATTACTGCGAATATGCTTCAGTTCATTAAATGAATCCATAATACAATGCACTTCTTAAAAAGTGCAATCTACCATACACAATAAGATAAACAAATATAGTAACACTGTTAAATATAAAACTAGGACTGCCTTCAAAACCAATCTGAATATGTCTATATTGCGTTCACATGAGTCAGAAAAGGAACAGGCCTTTTGAAATTAATACAAATTAACATAATAGTGAAATAAAATGTCAGGGAAAAAAATGACCTTAACTTTCATACAATAGCTAAGTTCAACAAACTTCCTAGTCCAAACTTTCCAGTATTGATATCTTATTCAAATAAATCATAGAACCATCTAGGTTGGAAAAGACCTTTAAAATCATTGAGTCCAGCCATTAACCCTACTCTACCAACTCCACCACTAAGTCAATAATAACTGGTCACATCTTACTAAATCCATATTATACCAGCTTTATATCACCATTTGAAAATAAATTGATATTTTATTCTTCTGATCACTTATAGAACAGCTTTGCTTACCAGAAATTTAAACAGTCCCATAAATCTTAGAAACTGGGAGGAAATAATAATATATATTTTGTAGCCTTTAGCCAATGGAATTTAAATCTTCTTTTCTTGGAAGAAACTTAATTCTGTGTTCACTCTACTAAAAATAGAGTGCTTTGTAAAACACAGTGTCAGTTTAAGTGTTAGATTCAGCAGATAGATCTTGTCCAAAAAGAAAAATAGAAACAGTTGACAAGATTCAATGTCAAGAAGAAAGCATAATGGGTCACAATAAAGCTACAGAATTGGTACATGTATGGAGGGACATAAACACACCAACTCGATATACTTGCAAGCTGCTCTTTTCCTGACTTGACTATGACTTGCCTTGACTACATCTTGTATGCGTTTTCCTTTGAAACCTTCATGGTCAGGAGTGAGTGAATCACTGGTCCTCATGTATTAATCAATTTTAGAGATAAATCTACAGAATGAATAAGACTCCTTTTTGACTTGCCTTGACTACATCTTGTATGCGTTTTCCTTTGAAACCTTCATGGTCAGGAGTGAGTGAATCACTGGTCCTCATGTATTAATCAATTTTAGAGATAAATCTACAGAATGAATAAGACTCCTTTTTAAAAACTCTGATTATATGGAACTTGTTCTTTTGCATTTTTGTGGTGTCAAGCTGAAAGGGACGGATTTCTGCATAGGAACTGTGCAGCTGATTACTCAAAAGTAAGTAGTCTATTTTTATAAGAATTTCCCTTTTTCTTCCTGACCTGTAGCAACACTCATAATTAAATTTTCAATGTCCTTTGTGCTATACATTTCTATGTGATATGGTGCCCTTTAAAAACCAAGCATTATTTATAGCACAAAAAGCATTCCTTACCCAGAAGCGTATCAGGACTCTGAGAGAAGCCAGTCCATTCAAAGTGTAGAGCCCGCAAACAGCGAGACAGCGGCACCGGCACCAGAGAGCTCTGTGGCCGAGCAATAACTGTTGAGGTGGGCAGGGGGTTCCCACCCGAGGGAGAACGGAGACACCCAGCAGAAGCCAGGAGCTCTCGCATGTGAGGCCGACAGAGTGACGAGGCCGACAGGGTGACGAAACAGAAGGGATGCCGGGGAAACCGCGGGAGATTTAAAGGCGGCGGAGCCGGAAGTGACTCTTAGCCCGCGAGCGGCGAGGCAGCGGCCGTTTCCATCTTCGTGACAACGTCATCAGGGCGCGTGAAGCCCACGTGCAGGCGCTGGCCGCCTGCCAGGAGCCGAGCTCATAAGAAGGGGGTGGGCGGCTCCCAGCGCCCGGAGGAACAGGAATCCCAAGGAAAGCCTTCTGCTCGCCCCGTGGGGCTGGCGCCCCCGCCTTGTAGGACCTCGGCCATGGTCTCCGCCCGTCAGAAGGTCAAGCTCCCATCACCCGCTGCAGTAAACAGGTAACTTGCCTGAACCTCTCACCTGCTATGAGTGGAAGCCCTGGGAACTGCTGTGTGTGGTGAGAACAAATTGATGACCTGATTATGCAAGTGGCAGAGTTGCAGGATGAGGTGGAAAGGTTAAGGAGCATCAGGCTGAGGGTGGCAGAGTTACAGGACGAGGTGGAGAGGTTAAGGAGCGTCAGGGATGCCGAGGAAGATATAGACTGGTGGAGCTAGGCTCTGCCAGCCTTGATGCAGAAACAAAAAAAAAACATTAATAAGAACTCAGAATCAGGTACGCCCTGTATCCTTCCCCTGTCAGGATGAAGGTAGAAGCCTAAATGATAAGAAGGATTTGAGGCAAGTTCATGGTCAATGCAGCAGAATAACTCCTACGCTGTCCACTGCCTCCCGCCACCTCCACAGGGGGCAATGGCAACAAGTTCCTGCCCATCGTGGCAGGCATGTTTCTCCAGTTAACCTCCTCAGCCCCCCAGTTGCCCTTGTTGAACAGGTTTGATGTCCTGCAAGTGCAACTAATCAGTGAAGAAGGGGAATCGTCAGGCTTGGAGGTGTTCCCAAGATTAAGGAAGTCCAAGCCCAGGATTCAGAAGTCTTCTATAAAAAAATAAATAAATAAAGGTCATTGATATTGGTGACTCCCTTCTGAAGGGAGCAGANATGTTTCTCCAGTTAACCTCCTCAGCCCCCCAGTTGCCCTTGTTGAACAGGTTTGATGTCCTGCAAGTGCAACTAATCAGTGAAGAAGGGGAATCGTCAGGCTTGGAGGTGTTCCCAAGATTAAGGAAGTCCAAGCCCAGGATTCAGAAGTCTTCTATAAAAAAATAAATAAATAAAGGTCATTGATATTGGTGACTCCCTTCTGAAGGGAGCAGAGGTCCCATATTCAGCAGAAGGCTGTACTGCTATCCAAAGAGTTCTGGACAAGCTAGAGAGGTGGGTGAAGGTGAACCTCATGAAGTTCAATAAGGACAAGTGTAGAGTCCTGCACCTGGGGAGGAATAACACCAGGCACCAGTACAGGTTAGGGCTTGTCCTGCTGGAAAGCAGCACCGTGGAGAAAGACCTTGGAGTCCTAGTGGATAGTAAGTTATCCATGGGACAGCAATTTGCCCATGTGGCCAGGAAGGCCAATGTCATCCTGGTTTACATTAAGAAAACTGTCATATCTAGGGATGTTCTTATCCCCTTCTGCTCTGCCCTAGTGATAACACACCTGGAATACTGTATCCAGTTTTGGGCTCCTCAGTTTGAGAGACAAGGATCTACTGGAGAGAGTCCAGTGGAGAGCTGTGAGGATGATTAAGAGATTTGAGCATCTCCCCCATGAAGAAAGGCTGAGAAAACTGGAGTTGTTTAGTCTTGAGAGGAGAAGACTGAGAGGGGATCTTGTTAATGTCTATAAATACCTGAAGGGTGGGTGTCAAATAGAAGGAACCAATCTCTTTTCTATAGTGCCCAGTAATAGGACAAGGAATAATGTGTATAAACTTGAGCATAGAAGGTTCCACATAAACATGAAGAGAAACTTTTTTACTGTGAGGGTGACAGAGCACTGGAACAGGCTGCCCAGAGAGGTTGTGGAGTCTCCTGCTCTGGACATAATTCAAAACCTGCCTGGATGTGATCTTGTGCAATCTGCACTAGGTGAACCTGCTTTATCAGCGGGGGTTGGACTCAATGATCTCTGGTGGTCCCTTCCAACCCCTAACATTCTATGATTAAACCGGTTTGTTTGTCTAGAAAGTGCATAATCAGCCCTTCAAACTTTTGTTCTGCTACCTATAATTAATACTAATTAAGGCTGAGGCTCTCACATATGAAATGGTTGAGAAAATCTGCAGGGTTTGGTTTCCTATCTGTCAACTTTTATTTGAAAACAGCAGGTTAAATTCCAATCTAAGGAATGTTTAGCCTCAAACTATCACACAGATTGTTTTGTATCGACGTAATTGCCAAAGACTGCTTTGGTCAAAACTCCTGAACATCTTTTATTGCTAATTTTGACAATAAACCTGTTAATTAGTTAATTGCAAACCATTAGTGAATCAAGTAAAAAGGATCCATCTGTTTTTAAAATAAGATTTCTTCTGGGCATAACATTTACAAAGCATAGTCACCATACACCTATTTATTGATAAAGTCTCTCACTCCTCTTAGAGATAAAATGTGACTTTGAAGGAGATTTATAATGCATCACTCAGAGTTTATACCATCACAATTTTAATATCATCAGGGGTGCCTGAGACATCAGCAAAGAGCTACACCCTGATAGACACTGATGTGAATCTGGCATAGATCAATAGCAGCCAGACATGGCCATCCAAAAGGAGTTCAGTTCTCACAACAAATATACATAATCTCCAGCTGGAGAAGAATTTTAAGAAGCCAGCACATCTACCATTGCTGTAAGGATTATTTCCATGGGCAGACTCAGAAGCCAAATTAAGTACCAGGTTTGAGGGAATTTTACTGTTGACTTGAATGGGAACAGGACCATAGATTTTTCCAGGTAAATGCATAAGCAGCCTAGGAAGCTTACACTGCTGCTACTTATCTTTTCCATGGCCAATTAAATAGGCTTATTTTCTCAGAGCTGTAAATGTGGCATCTTTCATGAGCACTAAATTCAGCCTTTAAGGGGAAAACATGTTAAAAAACCCAAACAAATAAACCCAAAAAGTAATGTCTTTTCCGATTTAAAGATACTGTAAAAAAAGACCTCTTTTGAACACAGAAAACAAATCTCTCCTATATTCATGTGGATTACAGAGTAGTTTCCATACCAAAATATTACATTTCTTTTATCAGAGCAAAGTAAAGATGATACAATATTTTTGTCTGAGATTAAAAAGTATATAAAAATGGAATATTGATAGTAACATACAATATAAAGGAAAGGACAATTGGATGATGTACTATGGAAGCTGATAAGAATTATATGGTTTCTAAGATAGAAGTAAAATGACATAAAAAGATACAGACTGATGGCAGTAGGGAATGCATCTATAAAGAGGATCACACGAGTAAACAGGGAATAATTTTGGATAATAGCATTTATGGGATAATGCTAATTGAGTTATGCATTGTAGCCAGGTAGGGTAGGCTGATGCTTTTAAGCACTAAAAAAAACAAGCTGAGGCATCTTGGTCTGCAGTGGTAGACTCCATTTACAAATGGAGCCCAGGTCTTACCCCAAGAATTCAAAATCTCCATAAACTCAGTTGTTAACAGCTGTTTTATAGCTGGTCATAGGGGCCCACCTATTCCACATTTGGATGCAAGGGAGCTACAGATGGGTTGCTAAAAAGATGGGGAATTAGACCAAGTTCAGAGTGGGAATGCTAGTAAGTATCAATGCTAGCCTGCAGGATGCTAGTAATGTTGAGGTAGAAACTAAGCACCACATTAATGGAGTAACTAAAGACCACATTTAAGAAATGACTGCCATGCTTTGAAATTAAGAAGAGGGTGCTGCTACCACTGCAGTTCAGGCCCCCTAACTCAGGGAGCTCACCCACACTAGCTGCCGCTCTGCCCTAGAAAGTGTTTAGAGCAGGTTGGATGATGCAGCCCAGGAACCATCTCACATCTGCCTTTGCTGAGACCAGCCATTAACAGTGACTGAAGAGACAGCTGATAATTATTAAAGTATCTGCATTTGGAAGATATGAATAGTTGCCCTGGTGGCTGTTTTCCTGATTTTTGACCTCTGTAGTGCGTATACAGACTGGAGTAAGATGCCTGTTTTACACTGCACAGCACCCACAGAAAGAGGGGGATCTGCAAGAGGGGATACCATTGAGACTACTAGTCAAGTATGACTAGTCTTTGGACTTGGATGACAAAACCACTGTCATGAGGTATCTGATGAGAGGCAATGGCAAAACAGATTATATATTATAAGGGGTAAGGAACAACTCACAGCAATAATCTTGAGATGGAAAAATGCCCTTTTCACAGGGACAACATTTTAAATGGGAAAATATTAATTTGGTCTTAAAACACTGATATGCTTTTGACACATCCTGTGGAAGGCTGCAGTCAGCTAGGGGTGCTGCACTGCTATGGGTGGTTTGGGAAGTAAGGGCACAGACACATCTACAGAAAACGCAGGTGGCAGAATGAAACTGAAAGGCTCATATTTAAAATCCTATCTCTGGGAATATATAGTCAGGAATATGCTTCACAGACATTTGAAGTTAGCTTTGGTTCCTCATGCTTCCTTGAATGATGGTTCTCAGTGCAGTTCCTGTAAGAAGGGGTACAGCCTGCTGCTTTACTGCAGCTGCCTAGAATGGAAACTGTTGTTTAAAAATGAAAGGAAAAACACCTCATCCAAAACACAAACACAAAATCCCACTATGTGATAGACTTTTTTCAGAGTGGAAGACCAAACCATTTATATGCATTCATCAGAAAAACTGATTGCAAGTGATTTTTCAGGTTACATTACGCACCTTCATTTGGAAGAACAGTGAGTAATACTTCTCAAAATATTGTTATTTATAGGCTTGAAATGCAAATGTTTTGCTAGCCAGTTTTGCCCCAAATCCTGCTACACTACTTTAATATTATTTAGTTGCTTTTAAGGATTGGTCACTAAGAATCTTAATTTTCAATATAAGCATCATTTAGAACATTTATTTTAAAATACAATGGCTGTAAGTTTTTAAACAAGTTAGTGATATTTTTCAATAGGTTGGGAAGCTACCATTCTTGACAAGACTAATTTAATACTGATCATAAAATTGGTAACAGGATAAAAAGAATGAGCAGTACTAATATAATAGAAAACAAATCAGGTCTATAAATTTCTGTCAATGTAGAGTACCCATACAAGGTCTTATGCATCAGGTAAACTTAAACAAGGTCTTTGTATAGACCCTGTGAACAGGAATGAATTTCACCCTCAACAGTTGAAAAACTACCCTTCAGTCTGATCGCATCAGAAAATTAATTTACTCCATGCTCCAATAAAACTGGTTCAGTCATCAACACAGTCTTCTGAATAATACAATTTATACTACATTTACAAATAACCTGCTTTCAGGATAAGTAGAGAATTTTTACTGTTTCCTTGGTAAAATCTGGTTAATAAAAATATTGACATCTACAGTGTATCAACTGATGTAAGTAGGAGTTATATAATGAAATAAGACCTTGACAATAACACTGTTGAGGCACATGAAGATATACTAGTTCAGAAGAAAATGAAGAAAAATGTCAGGAAAATTACTGAAACCAAGAAAGCAGAGCTTTTGTAAGAAGCTAAGGAATAGGTGGGGAAACTGAGCTAATGTGGGAAATGCAGCATAGCTTGGTCTTTTTTGGGCCAAAACAGAATGGCTTATACAAAGATATTTAGACTATAGAGAAATGGCACCAGATCACACAAAAGGAAAAAAAGAATGAGAGAGAGGAGGTAGAGCACTGAGTTTGAAAAGTACTTTTAAAGAGTATTGAGTACTATCTCCTTAGAAAGCCTTCCAGTCATGGGGCTGAGTCTCATTCTGCAGTTTAACTTCTCACATAGGACTCGAATACTCCAGCCTCCTGCAGGAGGGTTGATTTCACTCAATATGCATATCGCATCCTCCTAATTATCCATCTCTTTGTATTAATGATGAAATAATACAATCTTCTATTTTCTCTAATTAAGTTTATTATGGAGACATTTTTATGTGCCTATTTTTGAAAAATGAAATTTCATTAAAAGTCAGTGTATCAGATCTTATTAATTCTACTACATTACAACATGAAACATTTCATCAGGAAAAAAAAAGACTGAATCAAAACCAACCCCAGACTTTGATAATACAGATTAAAAAAAAACCCAACACATTCACTTTTCAATCTCATTTTAAACACTACAAAACTTTCCTTGTGCGAAGTTTTTAAATCGATAGAGAATGACTTATCACATTCTCCTACAAAAACATATTTTGTCTATTTTGCTGAGGATTATTTTTCTCCTGAAAACACTATGAAATGCCAATGCATCTCACAAAACCATTTTTTCTTCTCCTTGTAATTAGGAAAAACTAGATAAATAAATTGATATCAATTACCTTTGGGAAAACCAGGTTGGACTAAAAGACCTTTTAATAATTGGAATGGCAGTGCACTTTGCATGCTGTCAGTGCTCAGTGACAATTGCTACAAGACAATTGATACACGCTGACGTTTTCTTTGTCATTGCTGGACAGTAGGGACTTTAGTGCCAATGATTTTCTGCCATCATCTGAAAGTGATAGAGGCCTATGAACAGCTGTAGCAAGATAAAGGATCCCTTGATATCCTGTAGAGGAATTGCAATGTTTTGCTGTTCTCCAGGCATATTCCACATTGTGACTCCAGGTCACACACAGCTGAATGGTTTTGCTGAGGTTTGGAGTCTTCTGGTTTTTTTTGTGAAGCTACTGCTCAGCATTGCTTGTGCACTGCTGGCACTAAGGCCGGACCACATCAAGTGGCAGACAGAGATTCTTATTTTACTGTTTTAGAAAAGGAAGTCATAACCAATTTAAACAGTTGTAGCACAATATATAGGTTATGTCAGGAGACTAAAAATTTCACTTGTAAAACACACAGTAGAATGACTTGTAGCACACCTAATTGTCTCCAATTGCTTATTTTGTTTTTCTGTAAACCACAATTTATGTCATACAATTTCATCTGTTTTCCTTGTGCAGCTTGTCATTCTAGAAGGAAACACAATCCCTGAAATTATATATATTAAAACCTTTTTCAGCTTTATTTCTTGTGGTGGAATGACTGAAATACAGTTTTGAAAGTTTAGGGAAAATAAAGGATGCTTTCTGATGAAACTTAATCCTACCTATCCATTAACTTCATATAATTAATCGCTTCAGCTGGGGTCCAAAGACCACATTTATTCTCCCAGGACAAACTATTTCACCCAAAGTCCACCCCCAAAGGTCCTCTCTTGTAGGCAGCTGTGTTGTGTGCAGACAGATCATCAGGCATTAACAGAAATTTCCTCAGGATTATTATGTCTGCCATATTTCCTGCATTTGGTCTGGTAGATGAGGAGAGAGCAGTAGACATTGCTCTTTCCTCAGTATAGCTGAGACACAATGGGACAGCCAAACTAGGTGCAATGTACAGTAAACGTGTGGTCATACAAAATATACTGAAGGCAATCTTAAAGACAACTCTCTTCCTGAATTTTACTCTAATCACTTGGTTTGCTCTGATTTTGTTTCACTGTGCCCTCCAGAGGCTGAAACTGCTCTTAAAATACAGCCTTGAGGTGGCCAAGGGCACACCTCTCCCTCTGCTACTTGGAACCCAAGAGACATAGACTCCTTCAGCTCTGTCTCCTCTTCCAAGCTTCACCTTTGCAAAAGAAAATGAACTCTGAAACAAGGACTTTGTTGAATTCTGTATGCCCTAAACACAAGGACCTGTCTCACTTGGGACATAGAGATGCTCCTCCAGTAACAGGCATAATATAAGACAAGTGCAAAGTCCTTGGCTCTCTGACTGAAGGTCATACTACATCTTTTTGATTTCTTCATTACTGCTTTCTCCTTACCATTTGAACACACCATAAAGCCCAGAAACACTCCCAGAGAGATTCAGCAGCCTTAACACAGTGCCACTGACATGTGTTCTAGACATCTCTATGGAGCTGTCAAAAATTAAAGACGATGTGTGAAAGACCTATGCCATTCTGGAGTGACCGCAGGGGGCCTGGTGGGATACCCTATAGCATTTAAAAGGCCACTGAACATCTGTATTCATACGTGTGAATTGCTACCTCTTCCGCCTCTTTTAGTGGGAGGGATGGAATACAAAGATAGTCAACAAAATCTGCTTAGGTTTCTCTATGCATCACTATTCACACCATCCAAATAATACTATGGTATGAGATATTACTCATTTAATTGTTCCATGTCTTGGGACATACCAGAAAATCTGGTGAAAGACAATGTAAGACTTCTAGTCAAATTGTTAATTTGGCTCTTTGAACTCAAGCTTCAATGAGTGTATGACACATGATTGAAGTTCAATTTTATTTTTCACTGGGAAAGAACTCTATTAAAAAAGATTTCAGTATTACTTACAACAATAAAAACAGGACAAAATGCCTGCTGTCTTAAAGGCTGATAATGGTACAGAGATTACAAACTGCAGTTTCAATAGAGTTGTCTCTGTTTGTCTGCTTGAGAGGTGGCCTTTTTACCCTACAGGGAAGCTAAGCATTTCAGCTATTTTGTAGTATCAATAATGAAAGAATTGCTTTTCCATTATAACCCCATTTTATGTTAAAAGCACAAAGCAGAGCCTCTTTTTCATTATTGCTTAATTCCAGAACAAATGTTATCATCTTCCTTTCAGAGAATTATAAACTGTGTCTTTATTTACTTGCATTGCACAATTTTCACACATTTGACAGACCATTGCTCATGTCCTCCATTGTCATGGTATTAGTGAAATGTAGCATAAGCTCTAAATTTGCCACTGCTGTCCAATCAATAAGAAGATCACACCATCTGAATAATGCTATAATATGTGACATTATCTATTCAACTGTTCTATTTCTTGGGACTTGTGAATACTGTCACATTGAAAATGAACACCATTTGCGCTGACAGTTTTTTTCTCTGTTCAACACTTTTAATGAATATATTTCAAAATGAGGTACCAGATTAAATAAATTTCATGTCATATCAAAGCTGAGATATGAACATTATTTGTAGCAGAAAAGTTCCAAGTAAATTACACTGAACTTACATATGCAACGCATATAGCAAGAATAGGGTTTTCAAATAGCATAAATCTTGTTGCATGTCAGCTTGCTACAGCAATGATATGTAGACCTTAATCTACTTATTTTCATGACAAGAACAAAAGTGTGCTTTGGCACAGTTTTCAAATGCATCAAATTAGTATCCAAACCAGAATTTACTGCTAACACAAAAGTTTCTAAGGAAGTTCTGTAAATTTCAATAAAAGACTCCTCTATCTTTCATTGCCCAAACAAGCTATTACAATGCAGTCTTGCCATTAAATCTTTTATATATATAAAACAGCCATGCTATTTTAACGTGTGCATTGGATCTAACAATATTTTCCCCTCCATGAGGCATCCTTTCTCACATCACACCGGAAGACTCTTACAGTGCAACCGGAATTACTTGTACAGACCAAGCCAGTACTGCCAATCAGGTCCCACACAGCATGATAATGTAGCAGACTTCTTGTCTGAAAAAGTTTTTAATTGGATTCATATTTTGCTGAGTATGATATCTTGGCATGTGAAAGCTCTCAGTGTCTTCAGATAAGTGCAGTTTTTCAATAAAGACAGTCCTAACAGGTTTAACTGAAATTTATGGACAGTAAGGTAAAGATCGACATGAGGAAGGATTATAGGAGAATAGTTTATCAAAATTGTATGATTTCGGAATGTTTCAGTAACCTATTGTAAAAAATGAAATTGCAAGAAACATGTCATTCTCAGCACTGCATTCTCACGACTTCTGTAGTGCCAGCAAATCAATTCACATTCCATTAAAGTAATAAGATCTGTATAACGCAAAAATACAACTACAAGAAAACTGGAAATACAGGGTTCCCATCACAGACCCATTTATTTCTGGTGTAGTGGTAAAACCCCATGTTTTCAATTCTGTCTGACACTAGCTTAATACACAAAGACATGTAGAACCTGCTTCATGAAAAGACGTAAGGCTGGGTTACTTAGAATGAAGCCCTGGTTCCCAACTCTGCTAGCAGTAATATTCAGCAGAGATCTTCCTCTTGTCTCACTCTCTGTATGTACAGCAGAATTTATGAGATGGTAATTTGTTAGAACAGCATTTTTCAAGTTGTCAAGGCAAAAATCTGGAAATAATATCTCAGAAGAGAAACACCACACAGTCTTCAAACACTTTTGGATTAAAAACAGTAGCAATTGCCCTATGGGAAAGGTCTGACTTTTGTTTGGAAAAGTAAGAGTGCTCTCTTTCTCTGTCACCTTCTTTCCCAAGTTTCACAGAGGATAAGGTAAGCTTCCTCTCCCTGTTTTTATGGCTGTCATTCTTGAAGCTAAGAGAACCAACACAGCCATACTGGGATCACTGCACATCGTGGGGGAGCCAATAAAAGAAGATCACCCCTTACTAGTTAAAAATACGTATATGTCAGCAAAAATTAAGGCTGCATACATATCAAAACTTCAGTGATCAAAAAGCTAATCACATTCTTAACTGCTGGACCATCTCTTCATAACACGGCAACATTTTCAAAAAGCCCTTTAGAAATTAATCTTGAAGTCTAGCCTGAGGAAATTGTTTTATGTCCTTAGTTTTAATGAAGAGAAAGCTGAAAAATGTTTAGCATTTTAACTAATGTCCTCTCTCTCATTTTGTCCACTTGTAAAACAATAAGTTGGTACTTAAGTATTAAGTGAAGGCCATAGAGAAATAGATCTTGATTACCCATATAAGTAGGCAGACGTTTTCCCACTATACAAATAGATAAAATAAGACATAGATGTTAACTGATTTCTCCTCACTGACACAATAAATTAGGAAATAACTTATCAAACCCTTGAGAGGCACTTTTTGAGACAAAAAATAATTAAAACTAAGTAGCATGCACATTTAGTAAAGTCTTCAGGAGTCTGGTGTCTCCAAATGCATTTTAAGACTTCACGTACAATGTACCAATTATACAGCATTTGGTAATGTTCATTTGCAAGTTTGTAGAATTCCTTAACATCAGATTGTTCTGAGTTGATTTATATGACAGGTTAAGAAGAAACAGACTGCATACATCTAGGGCAGTTTTATGTGAAAGGAAAGCTTTTATTTTAATTCCTTTTCAGCCAAAATTCACATCACAACACTGTTACAACACAAATAAGTCAAGTTAAAGATGCCAAAGTGTGAAGCAGGTTTTTTTTTTTTAAAAGAAACTACTTTTTCAAGCAGAGTTAGTATTGTATTCCCAGAAAGTCATAGCTCTGTAGAGAAAAAGAAATAAAAACAATTTAAAGCTACTTTTGCTTTTCATAGATGAGTAGTATGTTTGCAGCAGTCACACAATTCATTGCCTTATGGCATACCAAAGATGCCATGTATGATGATTTGATAGAATCATAGATTCATAGAACGGTAGGGATTGGAAGGGACATCTGGTGATCATTGAGTCCAACCCCCCTGCCAGAGCAGGATCACTTAGGACAGGCCATACAGGAATGCAACCACGCAGGTTTTGCAAGTTCCATTTCCTTGAATGTCAAGTTTTTATTCAAATATTAAAAACAAAGTGCTGCTTTTATACTCTCACTTTTTATTGCTTTTCTCTGAGGTTTATTGTACTTCAAGCTCTGTATTATAAGCCACAAAGGGCAATTATATCCTAAAATATGGTGATTGCTACCAAATATGATACTCCAGGTGAAGTATATAACTATTAATTCTATTTAGCTTGATTTATCATCTATTTCTCCAGGAATTAAATATAGTGTTCTATTTGATATGTGTACTTCAATTCAACAGCATGTTAGAAGAGATTGGTGGGATAATTCCTTGTTGGTCACTACACTGCAATTTTTTTTAAAGTATTAACTGTGAACAAACTATTTGCCCACATATATATATAAATATTAATAAGTGAAACTTTTGACCTTGACAAACTCTGATCACTAGTACTTGAGCTATCTTGAATCACTTAATTTGTGATATTCTCATTAGATAGTCAAATTAGCTCTATAATATACCTTCTAATTGCCTCTAAAAAAATCTTGGTCCTCTGATGACTTGACATACTGTTTTGACACATGTAGCTGAAATTTTTTTGTATGAAAGCTTTTTCAGCTGAAAAATCCTTTTCCAAAATGAACATTTTCGGTTAAAATGTGGGCTTATTTTTGCTTTCCCAACAGTGAAAAGTATCAGACTTTATTTCTCTTATTTTATTTTCATTTATCTTGGTATCTCTTTCTTTTGCACCCCTCACTTTTTACTATTCTCTGTTTAGAAGATGTAAAGCGATAGGAACGTAGGCAGCAGTTCCCTCCCATTGCAATTATTGTAGAATATCTCCTATATGATTACTTACAATCTGCAGTAATTTTTTTCTATGTCTATGAGGCAAAGAATGAGGTTCTTAAAGGGTTGTGAATCAAATGGGAAGAGAGAGAGGGAGACTGGAAATCAGGCCAATGTTGTCAGTACTGTGGTCTTTGCTACCAAGGTAATATCCATATTCTTTTCTTTTGTAGTGGCAGGACCCAGGTCCTTCATGTGTTATATTTAAACTATATTAAAAAAATGACTTAGAAAGATCTGAAGTACCAGCCAGCCTTCAAATATGCCACTTGGCTGCTACCTAAGCTAGGCAAATTCCGAAGTGCCAGATTTTTTTATAGTCATTGAAGTTTCTCATGCACTGACAGCTATAGTTTGTTGTGTATCCCAGTGTGCTCAAACTCTCTCTGGTACCTGCCCTTATGGGCAAATCTAGAGTTAGGCGTTCTTCCAGTAAATTTATCTCAGACCCTTAACATGGCAAAGGGACCAAAGTTAGAGTACCAGGTTCTGCTGCCTTTCAAATCAGAAGCTGAAGTGATATGCCTGCTATATCCGTAGTTTGATGATTACAATTCTCCACCCATCATAATCTGGCTGATAAATAATTAGCCTGGGGAAAAAAAGTTTTCTTAGCCACACTAGTTCCACAATTCTATTCAATAAAGTATGTGCCTGAGAAGTCAAGTGAGCAGTGGGAACAAGACACTAAGGACAGAGCACCCACTTACCTGCCTACCTGCTCAGACCAACCCAGTTGCTGAGAAAACAGATGCAGAGCTACAGGCTTCACTTCATTTATGATGTGGGCTGAAGGCTCCAGTTCAGGGAAACACAAGCATTTAAGCACATATCCAAGGCTACAAGAGTAATTAAGGAAGCATGCACTTGATGAAGAGCTAATATTGTACATCAACTGAGACTTTGCTCCATTAACTACAGACGACTTAAGCAAGTGCTTAAGGGCTACAGTCAAAAATTAGATAGTTTGAAAAGATAGCTCTCTTTTTCCCAAATCCAGCCAGGGCTCAGGAGCTACATAAAAAAATAAACAGTTCAATTTACCATGTTATTCATGTTTTGTTGCAAAACAGCAGAGTTTCAGTGCCCTGGTTAGAAGAAAAACCTTTTGTCTTTTCCTCCACCTCCTCTCCTAAATGGTCTGGTTGTTAATATATATATGTGTGTATATATATATCCCTGTGAGATGGGTGATGGTGATCTATTTAAATCTTTTCAGTATGAGGAAGGACATGAATCCAGATGTTCTGCTTCCCAGATTAATGCTCTAACAGGGCCTACTAAATAATGAAAACACCGATAATGGTTGTTTCTTTTAAACAATGACTACAGATGTAAAGACTATCAGCCTGTAGCTAGCCTGCTGGACACAGGCAGCTTTATAAAGTGTTTCACAGCCTTAGGGTCCTTATCAGCTTGATACAGGAAGATCTCTACTGTACTTACTTGCTGTTCTGTGTACCATTCTGAGGTCTCTAAAACTATCTCAGGCAGGGGAGGATGGAACATAGGGATGAAGGAGCACAAGTTCTGTCTTGGAACTAGTCTTTAGGTCTTAGCAAACAGATGCTATTTGTTAACTTGAGGTCTACAGAGGAAGATTCATGACAACTTTAGGAGAAATTTTGCTTTAACCACAAATTGAGAATTAACTAATCACTTTAAACAACTTCTAACATTACTTTGTATAAACAGATACGCTATTAAAGCTGTTTTGTTTTTAGAGTGATTTTGGAGACGCTAATTTCTGTGATCAATTAGTAAAGAGCATGAGAAATACATGTGTCTTTATGCAAACATTTTTATTTTTTATTTAAACAGAATGGAAATGAAACATACCCTCTTTAGTACTCAGATGACCTTCGCGATTTCCATGTACAGTATCTATGGATTTTTAAGTATAATTAACAACTTCCATTTCAGTATTTAAGAGCTTCAAGTTCTGTTTCTTTGACAGTCAAAAGCTAATCAATCTTGTTCTCAAATGCTAATACAAGCAATTAAAAATAACATTAATTGAAATACTGCAGGGGCTGTTAAGTTTTTTATTTAACCTCATGGCAACACTAATTTACAGTACTAATTAGTGAATTGCCCTTTGTATTATAAATCTTTAGAAGGGAGAACTGGCCTTTAAAGCCCAACAGAGAGATGCAGATGGTCACTGTACTTTCAGTAAGCTTTCAAGCTAACTAGCAGGATATTCACTTCACCACATAGACCAAACATGATGGATTATATTGTTTACAATGAAGAATATTAATTTCTGGAAAGAAAAATGTATTGCCCATTTGTCCTGTTGTAAAAAATGCAAATACCCTTTATAGGATAGATGATATTCTGACCAGTTTTCTAATTGGAAGAAAGAGTATAACTGCCTCAACCAAAACACAAGAGGGAAACGTAAATGGACAGTATGTTATAAAACTAAACAAGGCAACCTATGAAACACAGATAAAAATATATAAAGCATATTGGTTTTAAAAAAACATAAGTGAAAACATTTTGCTGTGCAATTAAACATTCAAAGGGACAAAACATAAAAGGAAAATCTATCAAGTAGCAGTTAAAAAAATGTAACTATTTACCTTAATCAATTTTTCCAGAAGATACAGTTTAACACGTTAGTAGGATCTTCTCTACTCTCTAAGACAAGACACTTAGAGTAGTTCCTTTGCCAGAAAATTGGCAAAGGGGCAAGATGACTTTGATTTATAAGCAAGGCTTGGAGTCTTTAGTGTTCACACTTTAATCTACACAAATAAGAAACCCAATTCTTCTTTGAAGTACCATTATAGTTTCATTTAAATGTGTAAACATGAAAGTACACTTAGCTCCCTCAATAGTCCTTTAGACTGATTTTTCATGTTATGTTCATGTATTAACTGTTGTGGGGTTTGGAAGTCTGATAAGAACTTTTAGCTTTTTAGTAACAGGGGAATGGAAATACATCACATTTTTCAGGGAAGTCATCATCTGTGCAAGAATATCTTCTATAATGTATAATAATGGGAGGGCTAGCAAAATTATTGTTTGAAACAGTAAGATGAATTGTGAAATGAAAGTAGATAATTACAGCAAGGTGTCATAAGTGTAGTTAATCTTTGACAGTTTGTTTATGATATACAGAGGTTGCCATTGAAGCTTTGACCTTCTATGCAAATACTCCATACAATAGAAAAGCATGTTGGGTCCTAATTGCTGCCAGAAGCAATTGTTATGATTGTCTTCCTGCCAATGACGTCATTCCTCACAAGCAGAAAACATACGTATGGAAAGACTCCAATTTAAAACATATAACACAGAGCTCTGAATGTGAGACTAACAATAAAGCAGGCAGCCTTTGAAAAAGAACATGAAAGTAGATTTTTAGGCCTTTGCATGGATTTCACTGTTTAAGCACTAGGAAAATAAGGTAGTAAAGACAGAAGAGGTAATAGCCAGTCACTAATAAATGTTGATTCAGGTAACCTTTATTTTAATTGGCTTTATCCTGTTCCTGAAGAATAGTATTTCTTAGTATCCTCTGCTGTTCAGGTTTGTTCCAGACAAACCTGTGTGTAAGTAACCGCAGTGAAAATCTGATGCTGGATGCCAGTTTATGATCTGCTTCTTTGGTAGAAGATTAAGTATCCAGAGAATAATGTAGTGGATCTTTTCTGAAGTACAGGATGATGATGTCCTTAAGGGATCAATATAACTGCACATTAGTGATACCGAGTATATCCACACTAACAGGGGTTGTCCTTTTAGCACACACTCAGTCTCCTGTATGCAGAGGCAATACCACTGACAGCATGGGCTACATGGTCCACTGTAGGTCTCCTGCTGAAATTGCCAGGAAAGACAAGCTCAAGCAATGGCATAAAGTTTAATGGAAAAAGTTATAGTGTTGAAGACATTCATGGTAGTGATGTGTCTTTAAAAATAGTGTGGGAGGTGGGGAAGCAACAAACAAGACAAAACCATAGGGGAAAAAAAATAGAGATTTTATGATGAAGTGAGGAAACCTCACTTTTCTGGTTTAGTCTTGAATGCAGCATCCTTCTGAAGTAATTGTTGCCAAAGAACCTCTAGCTGTAGGTGGTAAAATCAACTCTGCCATCAGTTGTATCAAAGGTCAGGAAGCTAACATTATGACAGAATCTGGCCAAATACTGAAATATTTTTGCAGATGGTAATTCATTTGATTCCTAGGTCCTGAGAAACTGAACTGCGTAGCAGTGACATATACTAGCTACTGGAAAAGAAAGAGCAATTATAAGATTAACCGTCAGTGTAAGTTCTGAATGTAAAGTCCTTATTTTTCATCTAGTTCCTTCTCCAACTGTAAAATGTGGGTTACTTGGCATTCTGAGTCTTAGAAAACACTTTAAAAGTGAATCATTAAAGATTCTTCTCAAAATAAAAGCAAAATATTATTACTTTTTTGCTCTTCCCTTCCCTCACAAATACCAAAAGGAGAAAAATAAAGTCTTGATTCAAGAACACCTTGATGTAACACTGGAACAGGTAAAGTACACATGTCCTTTACAAGAAAAGAAGAGAACAAAGCAAAAAAAAAAAAGTATTTGCTTATATAGTAAGTCTTCTGGTCTTTTGTGAACAGCTGCATATTGCAAGCATCCTGTATAAGGGTAAAACAACTTGTTTTTAATCTAAGCATCAGAGCTACATGACTTTCTTTTTATTTCTTTTTTTTTTTTTCTGGGAAGTTACAGTCTCTTCACATTACTTTTTCTGATTGTAAATCCTTTTCATTAAAAAAATCCTCACATTTTATTCTCTCCATTGTCAGAAGGTGGGAGCTGCTTAGCTAGCACAATGAACCTCTGTACCTCTGTCTTCCTCTGGTGTTCATAAAGAACTGCTGGTAAAGTTGGCGGATGTGAATATAACAGTGTTATAGTCACAGAAGTTGTTTAACTCACCTTCTCTATGCTTACACATGCTCTGGTGTAGAATGGGTTGTCGGACTATAGAAGGGCATTAAAAGTCTTTCCCTTTCCTTTATCTTTGTCTACTAAAACTGATCTATATAGCATCCTTCTACCTTTTCCCTCTAAACTAGTGAGTACAAGACAATGTTTCCTCCTCTTCTCAGATACATTTTTTTTAAAGGAAGGGTTGATAAGGGAGCCTAATTTAGCTGATGGTTTAGTGTTGTGAACTTCAAGTTGAGTAAAGCACAGAATTCAAGATTTTTTTTTTTTAATGGTAATTTTCTCAACTTCCTCTCAACATGAACGTTTTTATGGCTTCCCTGTCTGAAATGCACTGTGTGTTTATTAAGGACAAGGCTACAAACAAACTCCTACTTACAGTCTGCAGCACAGTTGACAAACATCACTCATGATTTAGCCTCCATACAACTTTTAATTATCAAAGTGTTGTTTAAGTAATACATAGATGCAAATTAGTATAGCTACATTATAGCTTGACTGCCATTCTTACATATGTTTTGGGGAAGATTTTGTTGAGTAACTAAGGCAGTTTTTAAAGAGCTTCCAGCAACCCTCCAGATCTTTGGTTTTTTTATTAATACTAGACAGTATTGCACTCTCCTGTATCATTTATCATAAGTTTTTCCATGTCTGTATTTGCCTGTCTACATAACTATGAGGGTGGTTGTGAGATATGGCCAGCAAAAATCAACTAACAATTGCCTGGACAGCTGTTTGGAGATTTTATTAGAAAAAGTATCAGGAGAAATTGCATGTATCTTTACAATGTTCACATAACCTGGGTAATCAGAAACAGGCAAAAATTAAGTGAAGAAAACCTGGATTCCTTTGACTGCTTTAACTAAGAAAATAAACCAAACCTAATCTTCTTCTGTTTTCCATATTCCTAGAAACATAATCATACATGTCACTAATTATACAAATGCATACTTTTTTTTAACTAAATGTAACACAGAAAAAACAATGTCTCAAGAATAAAGGATGTTGCTACTGTAAGGCAAAGGGAGAAACAGAAAAAATTGCTTCTTAATAACATGACTTGGTCTACAGCTGCTGCAATTTGGTTGAGTCAGGTTTTGTGACAGGAAAATATTTTCTGGGTAAAACCTAGGAAAAGTCTGCTGTAATATGTGAGCTGCACAGCATTATGTTTTTGTTAGAAAGTAAGCCATTGATGAACCTCCATTACATGCTTCTTTGTATCCAATAGACTAAATAGGGAGAGAAGTCCCATCATGTTGTCTGTTTGATTTATGATGTGCCTAAATCTTGAGGGAAAAAAAGCCCTGTTGTGTATCAAACCTCTGTTCAAAATGGTGTTGCATGGAAAGATAGCTGAAAGTGATGTGTGTTGGTCCAAGGAAGTTGGAACAGATGTGATAAGCACTGCTCTTCTCTTGCTTCTACTGCTTTTGACTTAAAACTATTAAAAGGGAGGAGCAAAAGTAAATCTAATTCAAAGATGAGACACAAAAATAATATCCACAGTGAACTTCTGATACACTGCTGCCTTAGTAATAGGATGGTCTCCAATACAGTGAATTTCATGCTGATACTTTGATTAGAAAAACACATTAGGAGCTCATTATTTCTAAGCCCTAAGCACGACTTTCTAACACTGTTAGTTAAATTGTGCACCAGGTCTTGTATTCAGAGGCTAGTTAAGAATTTTATTTTATTTTTCTTCAAAATAAAATTCTGTAAAAGATGTTTGGGTTGTTTTCAGCTTCAAAGCACAAATGTTTCCTGTTTCCTGAAGATGCACACAGTACATCACTGTGGAGACACCTTCCCTGCTTTTGTCATACTTGACAAAATTTTGCTTATTTGGGATATCTTTTTATACCAAACACATCTAACCATAACTGAAGAAAATATTCCACTACTGGATAGTGACTATGGCTTTAAATGGCTGCTGTGATATCTGGATGCTATGATGACAGGCACTTTATAAATAGGCATAGATCTTCCTGCCCTTATCACACCATTTATCACTGTGTTTGGAAGACCTAATTACTCTGCCAATGTAGGTGGTCGCAGTAGCTGAAAGAGTTGCTTTAGGTATACTGCCAAATATCTAATTTGTCTTGTCATCCTTCACATTAAGTGCCTATTTCTTGTAGGGTCATTTCTCTGTGCTTATTCTTTCTTGATAGCTCTGTTACCTTTGACACCACACGCCACTTACTACTCCACAAGAAACTCCTACCCTTAGTTTTATGTGACACCAACTTACTGTTTCTTCATTTGGCTGACAGCATTAGAGAGCTAGTGCTGATGGATCCTTTATTTCTCCCCTATCTTTGCTGACACATCTCAAGGCTCTGTCATCATTCCCTTTTCCTTTTTTCCAGTCACTGGCTGTGTGTCTTTGCCATTTGTCCTGGATCCCCCTATTTCTCAGCATTAATGACTTAAATCTGCTCTTCTGCCCATCTAGCCTTTTGTGATATCTTGTGCTGGACTCACCAGGGCTTACTTAGATGTTGCATGCCTAAGGATGAATGGACGGCCTTATCCATGGCAGCTATTCTTATCACCAGCTTATGCATATCTCATGGTTATTTTGACTACTCCTTCAGTTCTATCTTCCTGAAATAATTTCCTTCTAAAATACTATCTCCCGTTCTTTCATTTCCTCTGACTAAATTTCTTTCTAATTCTTTCTCAATGGACTGGGTTGAACTTTGTCTGACCTGTAATGTCCTTTGGCATTGTCTCCTGTTCTACTTACTGTAAAACATATTCGTCAAGACTATTCCCTACTTCCTTGCAAAATCAGCAAATTTAGCATGTGTGTAAGCTAAACCCTTATGAGTCTAAATCTGGAAAGTGTAGAAGAGTTTATTTGTTCAGAATATCTCATATTTCAGCCATTATGGTCAAAACACTTGACACAATGAGTACTTGTAACACTATCAAAAAAGTTTATTTGATAACATGGTTGTAAACTGTGTCTCTGTGAAAGCATTGTTCATATCTTCACAAACATGACATAATATTTTCTACTGCAATATTTTTCACAACAGTTTCTAATTCTTTTCATCTGGAACTTACAGCTCTAGAAATCAGTAACTTGGGAATGTTGTCTTCCACACCAAAGTTTCAGCAGTGCTGATATCTTTATCTACTCCAAAACTCATGAGAAAACAGAGATTAATTCTGAACCCGAGCATTGCATGTTGTAGGCAAATATTCTCATGGCCACATTTGACTGCTCTTCCAGCCTCTGTGATGGTCAATACAGGTGAACATTTTATTTTGCAAATGGTAATAGTTGTGGCTAATGCTGGCAGAGAAATCTCTTCTTAATCCTCTGTTAAGCAATTACGTAGATGCATAGGAATGGAAATAGTTGATAAAAGACTTATCTGACAGACAACAAGAGCATCTAGTCATGTAAGAGGGAGTTTTGTAATTGGTGATGCTGAGTGAATGTTAGGTCATTTTAAGCACATTGAGCCAGCTTTGAATCATCATCTTTGCAGTTCATTCAGCAACCAGATGACCTGCTTTGCAGGTATGAAATACTAAGTCTACTGATGACTGCTGATGACTGCTCAGAGATTTTAATAGTGGCACTACCTCCCAGCAATTTTAATAGTGGCACTGCTGAGTAATTTCCACTTTCCTCTATTTTTGCTTTCATACTAGAAGCTGTACTGCAAAGTTAAACACTGAAGATCAGTCAAGAAGGGTAATGAGAAATAGCGATAATTTCCTGAGAGCAGCATTTTCAAAGTGTTGTTCTAAAAGTGACAACTTTATAGCACCTAATGTCTTAGGACAAGCAGATTTTTAAGTATCAAAGCAAATGCTATCAATTAAACACTTAGCATATTAATAGGGGACAGAATAGGGGAAAACCCTGGTTGTAGTGTAATAAACCTGCTTATTACAACTCTGCAGCTTTTATCTGCTGAGAGTCTTAACTGGAAAGTGCTTCAGCTGTGGCCACTGCTGTACAGAATCTTGAATATTATTTACCCAGGCATTGATAAGGAGTCTGACCTGAAGCTCTGACTGTTTAGGAATCTACAGTAGAGCTTACAATTGTAGGAAAAAAACAAACCATGAAATTTCCATCACTGAGTACCAGCATGGAGGGTCAGTTTATAGGGGAAAGAGTAAGTATACTCATCATTGAACTATTTCCCACCATGACAACTGGACTGTCATTTTTCTGCATAAAGCACCTGCTAGTCTCCCTGACTTAGACTGTCTTTAAAAATGCTCCCAGTTTTTTAAGATGTTACTATTAACAAACATTGGACTGGGCCAAACCTGAATTCATCTTCATTAACTATTTAATGGGAGACAGTTAGATTTACCTTGCTTACTCTGCCATGATTATATTAACAAAAATTGTAGTGTATGGAATTTTCTATGGGAATACTTGTTCATTGCTATTTTCTTCTTGTCAATTTGGGCTCCTTTTAAGGAGAGCTTGGCTATTCCTTATCAAATACTGAATTATTTCACCCAAATTTGTGAGAATAAGAAACTCATAGACAGTGTCCCATCCTTAAAAGGAAAATGTCAAATCTTGAATTTCATACTGATTTTATAGAAGTCATTGCACATCAACATTTGTACTTACCTAATTTTACAGTAAGTACAATTACAAAATTGCAGGTGTCAAGGTACTTTTGTCCTATTGGATTGCCATGAATGGTCTTGTTCATCATCAGCCAAGCTCATTATTTCTGAATAAAAGGAAGGCTCGTACGTTCGTACTATGCAATCAATACTTATTCAAAAAATAAGTTTCCTCACAGACCACAAAGTGAAAACTATGAAATACACTTCTATGAAAAGTTCTGGAGTTGACATATTACAGTACACGGAATCTGTCTCATGACCAAAAAGCATTCAGTCATGCAAATGAAATATACAGGCAAATTATATATATGGTTTTAAATAAATGTTTAATAACCAAGAGTATAAAAAAGAACATTAATTTAATACCATGTGTCTTACTGTACCTCATGCCTGGTCAGAGTTAGCAAATTTGACAGAAACACAAAGGGGGAAAATTTGACCTGAACAATGGAATGAGATTAGACTGAGACTTTGATTTCAACAGCATAAACTAAAAAAGCACAAGAGAAAGACCAAAAAGAGGAAATCAAAATTCCAGTAATATAAGTGAAAATCTGTGTCTCTAACACAGGAGTATGACATATAGACAGCCATGCAGCTTCGCAGTTGTCACACTTTACAAAATTCTAAATATTTCAATTCTGTTTCTTTGTATGGAAATATGCAGAAAGAACCTTGCAGGAAATATTGTCCAAAAATACCCATAGAAGATTTCAAAATCTGTACATCCATCAAGATGCAAAGGTTATCCATTCCCTTGTATGAAGGATGAAGGATCAAGGATACATACTGGGACCAGTGCTGTTTGACAGCTTTGTTTGCAATCTAAGCAAGTTTGTGGTGCAGTCAAAATGCTGGAGGAAAAAGGATGTCAGTCAGAGGGACCTGGACAGGCTTGGGAGGTGGGCCCATGCCAACCTCATGAAGTTCAACAAGACCACGTGCAGAGTCCTGCACTTGGGTCAAGACAATTGCAAACACAAATAGTCTGGGCAGAGTATGGATTGAGAGCAGTTCTGAGGAGAAAGAATTTGGTATACTGATGGATAAAAGGCTAAATATGAGCCAGTAAAGTGCGAGTGCAGCCAAGAAAGCTAACCTTATCCTGGGCTGCATCAAAAGAAGTGTGGCCAGCAGGCTGAGAGAGGTGATTCTGCCCCTCTACTATGTTCTTGTGAGACCCCACCTGGGCTACTGCATTCAGTTCTGGAGCCCCCAACACAGGTAGGACATGGAGCTGTTGGAGCGGGTCCAGATGAGGACCACAAAGATGATCAGAGGGCTGGAACAACTCTCCTATGAGGACAGGCTGAGAGAGTTGGGCTTGTTCAGCCTGGAGAAGAGAAGGCCTGGAGAAGAGAAGGCCTGGAGAGACCTAATTTTGTCCTTCCAGTATCTGAAGGGGTCCTGCAAGAAAGCTGGTGTGGGACTTTTTACAAAGGCCTGTAGTGATATAATGAGGGTTAATGTTTTGAAACTGGAAGAGGGTTGATTTATCTTGGAGATAAGAAGGAAATTCTTCACCTTGAGGATGGTGAGACACTGGAACAGATTGCCCAGGGATGTTGTGGATGCCTCATCACTGGATATGTTCAAATCCAGGCTGTGTGGCCTTGTGCAACCTGGTCTAGTGGGAGGTGTCCCTGCCCATGTCAGAGGGTTGGAACTAGGTGATCTTTAAGGTCTGATCAATTCTAAACAATCCTATGATTCTCTGATGCTCTCTAAACTGACATAAAGGCTCAATTTCAGTTAGGATTTCCAATTTCTCATTGTAAAAGAAACAATTTAAAATTGAGTGTGTTTTTTCTTCATCACCAATCAAACATATAATTTTTTCTCAAAGCAAGGTAGGGGCATGAGGAGGAGAAGCAGTATTGACAGTCCAGCAACACACACTGCTTTCCCAAAATAAATGGATGAAGACAAAAAGAAAAACATTTTCAGTAGAGAAACAGATTTGTGTTTAAAACCTCTGAGGGATTATTAAAACTCCAATGAATATTTTTAATTAACATTCACAGTGTCCTTTTCAGTGAAATAATTTAGGAGCTGCAGTGGAAACCTGTTAAACAAATTGTTAGTTTCGAGAAAAAAAATCCATCTCTGCTTTTTAATAGCTCTTCTGTATCAAATGGCTTCATGCAACTCTTTTGGCATATCTGGGAACTGACAGTGGAAGATGGAACCAGCATTTAGGTATTTTTAAAGAAGAGGTGTGGGCTAAATTTACACCCAGATTGTGCAAACCGGCAGCTGCAGTGCAGGTATGCCAGGGTACACTATCAAATGGATGTCTCTCTGGACTAGCAAAGAGAACTCTAGACTAATAAAGAGAATAGATACTCTAAATAGATTATTTTCTTTAATAGATCAATATTCTGATGTTTTACAGATTCAGGTACACGCAGTGGTTTGGCTGGTAAAAAAAAATCAATACACAGATATAGTATCATTTTTTCAGCTGGGACAAGTGCAAGGGAGCAGGATGCTGTAGCATTCTCTCTCCTTCAGCTCATCTCCAGTCAATCTTCCGCTCTTCTAAAATCTCCCAAAATTGACAAATTCTGCAGAACTAGCAAAGTGTTCACTAAAAAGTGAACCACTTCTCACCTCAGGAAACAAAAAGGGTTACCCCTGGAGCAGAGCTGTGGTTATTAGTGGTAGGGGGCTAAAAAAAGGGGTTTGATTTCATAGTGTCTAACTTCCTTTCTTTTTTTCCTGAAACCTTTTGTATAACTTTAGCAACCATGCAGAATAATTATACTTCCAGCTCTCTGTGACAAAGAGGGATGTCTCCTGTGTTCAAACACGGTTTGCCTTTGTTACACACAGAATTGATGTTATCCTACAGTATGTTTTGTATGTAATTTATAAACATTGCTTATAAATTAATAAAACTAAGGTTCTGGAAAACCTTTTTGTTTAAGTAAAGACATTTTTCGTATCATATTAATCTTCTTCATTACAACTTTCAAACAGGTGCACACACTTTGCTTATTTAAAAGCAATAGATTAAGACTGAGAGAATTAAAATGGACTTACCATGACTAAAACTGACTATGGAAAGGATGTAGCAGAACACTGCCACCTCCAGTTACAGATCATGCACAGAATATACTGTCTATATTATTCAGACAGTTACTCAGAATAAATGAAAAACAGGCATGAGCTCTGCCAACAGGCTCAAAGTGACTGCCAGCAAAGAGGCACATACACTATTTGAGCCTTTGATCACAGCTGACTTTGAAAAAAATAATAACAAAAACTGATACCACAAAAACAAATAAACCGTCACTCCCCATGTACTAGTAACGGCATGTTGCCATGTTCACAAAATTCATATGGCTAGGGACTGTTCTGTTAAGGACTCCAATCTTTAACTTCCATTCATTCCCCACTCAATTTACATTCAAGATAATGGAATCTACCTTCCCAATTTCAATACATCCTTGCTGTCTAGTTTGCTAGGACGTACTTGAATACTTTAAAAAATGTGGGAGATAGCCCATGCATGGGAGAATGCACAGAGGGGAATATCCAGTCTGAATCGTGATGGTCTGTGACCCACAGAAATTAGAGGTGGTATTTTAGACTGAAAGATAGCACTGATGTGGGATATCTTTTGCCAACATGAAGAGACAAATGTTATTCAAATACGTGTAAATTGAGGAGGACAGAGTTGCAGATGGTGAGATGGAGGATGATTATGGCTGCTGCTACCACTATATGGGTGTTGAAAAGAGATGAGTTAATACCAGCAAAACATGTGGAGAAGAATTAATCTCCTGAGACTTAGATAGCTAAAATCTCATAAAGTTCCTGTACTCAGTATTATGGCTAGGGCAGAGTTTCCAGCTTTTATGTAGCCAAGGTTCATTGCTGCCACACTCTCCTTCTCTTTATCTCTCCTTTCCATCTAACCTGCCCTGACCACACTCCTGAGACCTTTGTGTTCCTACTTCAACCACTAAGCCATGCTACATACAACTTTGCTTTCCACACTGGACTGATATTTCTTCCTCTACTCCTTCCCCAGCCTTAATCTAGAGACTGCTCCTTGTCTTTTCCATGGCTGAAATAACATTGAAGTTTACTTGAAACATACATTGCCTGTCAGATCAGCAATTACAACTGTGTAATACTTGTCATATGTTTTGGGTATGATTTCTTAGGAGAGGCAGAGAGAAATTGAATGGAGCTGAAAGAAAAACGAGAGGGAAAAAAAAAAATGGATTATGAGTTAGGACCAAGAGAAAAGATAAATATGCATGGCCTGGCTAAGTGATGTCTACAGCTGGAGGAGAGGAAACATGGTTACCAACAGTTGTATGAATAAACACAAAAGAGAGAAATTATCTAGCACAGCTCTTGGAAACAGTAGCAAAAATGGAAAGAAGAGAAGGAAGCATATTGGGACTAAATGACATGTATTAGACAGGGGAATTGCTTTCTAAGTCTGAGTCTTACAATAATATTAACATTCTACTTTTAAAACAATTTGTGGAATATAATTAACCTTTTAAAAAATCTTTAAAGATAAAGCCATTACCGTTTCACACCTATATATGATTACATCATTTAAAAACCTATCACTGCCTGCATAAATGATAATGATTCTCAGAGAGGAGAGCAAGTGAGAACGACCAATGAGCATTAGTATGGAATGTCTTTCCGTTTTTTCTGCACAAATCTTGGGTGGTTTTCTCAATGAAAACAAGCATACTGTAAAGGCAGTTTTAGGTGTAAGAATGGTAGAATTCTTACAAACAGAATAAAAAGCAATGTGAAAATATTTGGGGGAAGTGTAAATATGAAAATTAAAAATCTACTCAAAGAAATGACTTTAGTTTTCTTTACAAAATAAGGTACAAATTGACCTTTTTTTTTTTTTTTTTTTTCAGATTTGTCTTTAGGCAAATAATATTCCAAGGGTACACCTCACACCAGCATGCTTTCATGATGTATGGAGAGACATTGTAGTCAGCACTTTTAAATTTATAGAATTAAAACCCAAGAGATAGCAAGATCATCTAGTTTTATCCTTAGTGAATCACAGGCTCTTAAATTTCACTAGTTTCCCTGGAATATATATGAAACTTACGTTTGCATAAGGCCTACCTTCCACTACACTCAGCACTAATGTGAATTCAAGAGGTATGGATCCCAGTCCTTCTAATAATTTGTGCCAATATTTAATCGCTTCCACTTTTAAAAAATGTGTTTGATTTCTCATTTGAATTTTTCTGGCGTCAAGCCATTGGCTCTTTTATGCTTTTCTCCAACAGAATAAAGAGCCCTTTAGTACCTAGTATATTTTCCCCATGAAGGTACCTGTACACTGTAATCAAGTCACCTCTCAATCTTTTTTTTGATAACCTAGACAGATTGAGCTCTTTTAGAGTCCCACAGTAAGGCATTTTCTCTATCCCTCAAATCATTTTTGTGGCTCTTTCCCGAACTCTCTCCCATTTTTCACTGTCCTTTTAAAAAAGTGGACACTAGCACTGATGAAATATTCCAGTAGCTGTCTCACCAGTTCCTTATGCTCTTTGCTGTACTTATTTATCCTGTGAAGAAAGGCAGAACTAGTCAGAAGGCACCATCTGGTGAGGAAGTCTGACTGGTAGGGGGCAAATTTAAATACTTAAAGAGCAGCAGAGGGGAGGGTGGAATGGGCAAAGGACATTTAAAGACTGACTTGCTAGACTATGATCATTTTTAGTTTCCCCAGGAGGTTAGTGAATTTGTCTCCCTTGGACTCCTATTGCCTGTGTTTAGAAAGGTGAATAGCAGCAGTCTATAAAATATGGAAAATGAAAATTTCATTGGGTTTACACATGGATGAGGAGAATCAGCATCTGCCTCCTGGAAAACACAGGACTAACAGGGGTAAGGCAAGCAGGGAATAAAAAGGAAGATAAATGCCATGATAGTCAAATAAGAACAGAAAAGATCCTCAACAGTCAGAAGAATACAAATGGGAACAGGTTTTCATAACCCTAATTGATGTTGTAACCTATATTAACAAAGCACTGAATTACTGAAGTCTCAGGATGCAGGTCCATTGCTCAAGTGAATGCCCACCCTGCAGAGCCATCACGTGAGAGAGGAGACTGATAATTTTGCCCCACGCTGACTCTGCAAATTGTATTTCTTAGCAAAAGATCCTTTTTAGAAGCTCATAAAGATGTTGAGTAAAAGGGAGGATGCAGAATCTGAGAACTGTTTACTTATGCACCCAGCTGATCATAACTGCTGGGGTAGCTCATGAGAAAAAGACTGCCAGACAAGCATAAAGCTGGTTGCTGAGATCAGAGGCGACAGTCTGGGTTGCAGATATAAAAGGCATGCAAGTCCAAGGGAGCTTTCAATTGACTTTCAGAAGCTGCTGAAGCCAAAAGCACTCTCTTCCCCACTTCTGCAAGGACTAAAGCATTTGTCTCTGGCTCTGCATTCAGCCGTGCTTATTCGCTCCTTTATGATCTTTAGATTGGATTTCTGCAATACACAGTGGCTGAGGAGTAAACTTCAAAAGTGCATGGCATCTTCAGTTGTTACAGCAGGAGGCTACTTACTACTGTGAAGGTATTAGCCCAGGCAGAAAATATACTGCATGAGCTCTTCACTGTAAGTGCTGACCCTGTATTCACAGTAGCACAAGAATAGCACAAGCATTGTGTTTGTTTTCTTTTAAATCATCCAACTAAGTAATAAGAATTCTTTATAAAGGACACACAGCATTTAAAAACATATCATTTTGAACATTCTTTTTAAACTTATGCTTCATATAATTTCTTACACTTCCAAGAAAGGAGAGTGCAAAATACTGTTGTTGGGTTCTGACTAGCTGACTTTTTTTTTAGAAACGTTCAAATACCTATGGCACATATGGACTACAGTAGATCCTTTCAGAAAACTCAAAGCTTTTCTTAGTTGCATAAGCCCTTTACTAAAGCTCCCATAGCCCCTGCTAATATCCATATAAACTTTTCAATTCCATACCAATGTTGCCTGAATTCCAATAAAATAGGCTACACAAGGATCATCAACAGCAAAAATTACACTTCAGCTGAGTAGACAATCAGTGTCTAAGAATTCAAAAGTCTTTGCTACGCCTAACGCATTGGTGTTATAATGGAAATAAAAACAAAGGAAGTCTAACATGAAAGTATCTTAAAGCCTTCTTAACTGAAACACAGATGAGATATGGTGTGGGATGCAGAAGAAGGAACCTTTCCAGACATTCTTCCTTTGATTTGCAGTCATTTCAGGGCCATTTTCTTCGTTCCTTTAATTGTGAATTAACACCTTGAGCCAAACACTAGTAAATGTTTGTGATGCAAGTCCAGTTTGTTCCAGATTTTAACTCCCACACAAGATGGTTAAGAACACCTTATATTCTGATGTTTCTAATTCTCTTTTACACTGTGTAAATGTGTCAGGATGCACAGTTTGAGAATAAAACACAGAATTGCTATAAATAGGTTGTTACATATAAAAAATGACCTATAAAAAGGTCAGTTGTTACATTTTCAAAATAAATTAGTGACACCGAGGGTTTCTCTTCTTAGAAAATAACAAGGAAAATACATTTAACTCTTGCATTATTGTAAGAAAATTAAATGTAAAAGTAAATTCTTTTCAAGCATTCATGAACATGATAAAATTAATTCTCCATTTGAGAATGACAATTTCTTATATGTACTTATTTCTGAAGATAATTGTTAGGGAAGTCAAGAAAACTTCATGTAGCTGGTCTTTTGTTACAAGAGAAATAAAAGCCACTTTTTTTTTTTTTCCAATTTATATATTCTAAATTGTATTGTATCCAGATAGATGCAGCATTCTTATAGAGGAATACTGCCTAGTATTATTTGATGGTTTGATTTTTCATTTTTCTGAAATATAATTGTCCACTTTTTTTTCTGGGTAAATTATTCACCTGTGTAATACAATTATTAACTCCTCAAAAAATCTTGTGTTCAGACATCAGACTTGCCTCACTAAGGATAACCATCTTTAATATATTTGAAACAGTAACATTTTGTATTTAATTTCCACCTGCTATATGAGTTTGGTAGATGACTTTCCCATTAGTGTTTTTGAGAGATGTATACTGTGCATTCATATACATCTTTATATTCCCTGATATGAATATTTAATTCAAAATGTGTTTGTTAGCAACAGGAACATGACATTGCACACACAGAGTCAGAACAGGAAAGCAGAAAAATACAGGTGCTCTGCCTATTATTACCCCATCTGCTTTTTGACCTTAGCTAAATTACACTGAACTTGTGCTACCTCAATTTCTCTAGTTTAAAATTGAGATCGAGATACTTCACTCCCTGTGTAATGAAGCTAAGTATTTCTTTATATAAAAATGGGACATCTCTTAGCAAAATTGATTCAATGCAAATAAACTAATGCAATGTTATGGTTGAGAATCTGAACAGAGAACTATCAAAAAATGCAAAGGCAAACTCCCACAGCAATTATAAAGTAGGTCATATTGAATATATGTGTTAAGGAATTGAAGGAACATATACTTGCTCAGTAAAAATTGCAGTGGCTTTAAACACCCAGACATATGTAAGTTCAAATTCAATGCACTGTTATAGCTTGAAGTTGCATTTTCATTTAATAAGACTTTAAAACAGATAATGCATTGTTTGCATCTTATCCAATCACTTCTGATACTCTGCTCTATTAATCAATGTGGTTTCTTTCATTTTATATTGACATTGTAGCAGCATATACATAGAATTGGAATGACACTGCTTCATTTGACATTGTAGTATTCCCTGTACAGCTGCATTTATATCATTTTCAGCTCTTTAGAATCACAATAACTCCCATGAAATCAAATTATGAGATATTATTATCACAGGAACATCATGAAATATAACTAGCTTGGAAGCTGGATAGCAATATATTAGCTATTCAAGCACTTCAAAACACAGACGTTTTTTGTTTTGTTGTTGTTTTTTTTTTTTTTTTAAATATAGTAGACCCTAACCAAGGTTTTCTTATTTGTTCTCCTATTTGCACTGCTAAAAGTGTGTATTGGGAAAGATCCATCTTCAGTAACTGTCAAATGAACGTAAGGATGATGATATCACAGGTTCATCTACTTAAATGCTCAGCAGCAGATGTTTAGACAGAAAGATGAGAAGCAGGGCATGAACACTTTCCATGGAAAAATCTCAGGAACTGTCATGTATGAACTTCTTGAGATGAAAGTTGTACCAGGACCGTTACA
The DNA here is from genome assembly GCA_013399075.1 of Chloroceryle aenea. Lineage (NCBI taxonomy): Eukaryota > Metazoa > Chordata > Aves > Coraciiformes > Cerylidae > Chloroceryle > Chloroceryle aenea. The sequence continues at coordinate 101,799 of VWZY01009801.1, forward strand.
TTTAATACCTTTCTCACTAATTTTCTAATACCTTTTGAATAATTTTTCATAATATTTATGGTAACAAGCTCTGTCCTAAGAAGAAATATGTTTTCTGTTTCTGTATGTTTTCCCTTTAATCCTGACCCATAAGCTCTTAGTTGCCTCCTCATTCATGCCCAGGCAGAGCTCCAGGCACTCCAGCTGATCATTGACATAGAGGGTGACATCCCCAACTCCTCTCCCCCGCCTCTCCTTCCTGAATAATTGTACCCATCCATTCCCATGATTCAGTAATAGGAGCCATCCCACCATCTCCATGATGCCAGTAAGATCATAGCCCTCGAGGTATGTGCACATATCTAACACCTCTTGTTTTGTTCCCATGCTCCATGTATTTGCATAGAAACATTTAAGTTGGGCCCCTGATGGGGCTGACTTAATGGCTGGAGTGATTGGAATTCCTTGTGTTGCTTTTCAGGTGCTCTCCCGCTGATCTTTGATGCCTTCCAGGCTCTGGGCATCTATCACTAGTACTGACATCAAACTGGTAGGAGTAGCATAGATAGAGGTTCCCCTGTCCCGCCAGTTTTAGTTTATCAAAATGCAAAATCCAATTTTCTGGAATAGAAATCTGTGAGCACGAAGAGATAGGCATCTAAATAGAGATGTTTTTCTCATAAACTGGACTTATCTTACAACTCCAGGAAAGATGTATGCCTATATGGAAAATCTTAGCCAAACTGTATTATACATAGGTTCGGCTACGAGTGATTTAGAATGCACATAATGGGCCTGAGTTATTTAAAACTGAATCATCTTGAAAAAGGGGAGATTTACATTAAAAACGGTCTCAAAGACACAAAACTAGAACAGTATATTTTTATGATGTGCTTCTGTGGATTCAGTACATTTTCTCCTGAAGGGTAACTCCAAATGAAACATGTGGCTTAGAACTGATATCAAACCCAGTGATGTTATGAGCAATCCACATCTAATGAATTTAAACTCACAGTTTTTGTAAAAGTCTGTTTATTCATCATAAAGGCCCAAATCTGTCCTTTTAATTTGTGAGTTGGGTTTTTTGATGTTTGTTTTGTGGTGGTTTTTTTTTTTTTTTTTTTTTTTTTTTCCAGTGAAGTTCATTATCTTTCATCTTGTACAACCTGCAGTAGCTATTTCTGATGTAGGGATTATGTTGTATATCTATGTATGAGTCATTTCCTATGGGAAATCCCTGATGTGCAGGTGAGTCATAGTCACCTCTAACTTCCTGCCCACATAGATATGATTTGGATCTTAGAGATTGGTTAGTTGTTGAGATCTCCCTTGCACAGTGGAGGCAACCAACAGCAAAGCTGAAGACTCCTGAATTTCGCTTCAAGAACACAGTAGTATTCTAGCTAAACAAACCAAATCCTCTGTCTGCAACAGAGGTAATACCACAAAGGGGGTTCTAGCAGGGACTTAATCACAAGCTATCCATCAGCAGTACAACATCCACAGTGCCTAAACATTTAGGTTATCCTCTCTGAGGTAAATAGTAATCACAAAACCTCTCACACAGTATCTCCTCTACAGAGCAGGATGTATTTTTGTGCTCCAGTTGCTAATGCTTTTGAAAGCTAACAGTTCACCAGGGTCTGTGATCTAGTTATTTTGAAGCAAAGCACATCCAAGGTACTGCATATGATGTGAAATACTAGTTACATTCTGATTCCCAACAACTTGAACAAACTGCAGCAGTTTAGCTACTTACTTTGTAACACTGCATACAAGGCTTGCTTTTAATTTATTTTTTTTCAGTCAAAATCAATACACTGGCAAGCAAGAAATCCACTCACATACCTGTGTTTCAGAGGGATGATCCTCTTCTGTTGGTGTAGTGACCAGGCTCCTATTACCTTGATTTCAGCAGAAATTTTCCTAATATGAGCACAAAACGGTGCTGGTTAGGAGTTGAAAAACGAAGTGCTCACTTTTCTAGACTAAAACATTCATATTAAAGAATTATTGTGAAAAATTAGGTATAAACTTTCATTATCAAGAAAATACTGATACAGAGCAGCAGCTTCTATTGTCTAGAGGTGGTCTCAGACAACTTCCTAAGAAATTGTGGTTGTTCTTGTCATAATATGAAGTTACAAAACTGGCATTTAAATGTAACTTTATGGAATCATTTCTAAGTATTCTGGACCTTTTATAACTATACGAAAAATCTGATATTTTTCTATTCTGGATGTATCTTTATGATTTTAGGGGTTTCTAAATGTTTGTTTATTTGTTTTTTGTTTCTTTGGGGTTTTTTATTATTTTGGGGGGGATTAGTTTTTGGCTTTGTTTGTGTTTGTTTTGTTTTTTTAAGATTTGAATCTTAATATTCACAACAAATTCAGCTTGATTTTCATGATTCTGCAGTGGCTACTGCAAAGCTTCTTAACTTTTACACTATAATGCAGTCAATGTATTTATAGTTCTTGAAAATGTCACATGGCAATGTTATGCCAGGGACAGCACATCTCAGAGACTCCTTAATATGTCTGCATTGTTGTATTCTATTTGTAGAGGCATTTTTGTCAGCAGCAATGAAAAAAGAGAGCTGCTGCGGCAGCTCTTTCAATAACATTCAAGCTTATAGTTGACCCAAGGGGCTCACATTATGACATCCATATTTAATTTAACAATAAATCATATTTTCATGGACTACAGTATTGCATTATAACCTCACTGTTTTATGTGTATGGGAATGCAGCAAAAGCAGGCTCGTACGTATCTACAACACAGACTAAACGGTTAGTTCATGAGAATAAGGTCAAAGGGTACAGTGATGACAATATATAAAAGGTTTTTTAACAACTCTTAGAAGTCTGAGGGAAAAAAGGACAAAAAAGGCTGTCCAGGAAGGACTGCATTTAATTTAAGGTGCATGTTTTTAAAAATCCTCCTAACTGCACCACCTTTCTTACTGTCATTTTTAGTTCTGCTCTGCGCTTCCCATAGCAGTCAGCATTCTCTGTATCTCATTTTCTTTTCTGCTTCATTCAAGCATATTTAAGGAGCAAATTAACACCATCTGAATCTTATGCTTTACCATCCCTTTATCCTCACAATAATTTTTCCTATTTGCCCTTCATTTTTTACTGTTGACCTTCTAGCTGAATCTAAATGAAATGTTCATATGTTTTCTGTTTACTCCTAAATCTAATGCTGCTAGTTCACATTTGTTCTCACTCATCTCTTATGGCCTCTGCCCATATCACATTTCATGATCTTCAACGTCCTTACTTTCTATTCCTGCTAACTTCAACTCTTTCTAATAACTACTTCTTACAGCCCTCTGCAACCTAAAGTTCATTTTATTCATTCTTTCCTCCCCATCAGCATTATTAATAATTTTCTACCAGTCAGATTACAGAATAACTTCATTGCTCTTTTCCATTAGCTGCCTCTGGCAATAGTTTACCCACTATTTGCACTGCTCTCCTCCACAGACTTGATGAAACTCTATTATCTCTTTTAGAAGGTTCCACTTTTCAAAACTAAATAGTTTCAATTACCTTTTTATTGTCAGCCTTGATCTTTGGTCTAGATGTCATCCTTAACATACATTACATAAAATTAAGGAAGAGCAACCGTAGTAAATAGCATTTTGCTACTCTGATCCATGTTCTCTTTTTACCTTTCATCCAGCTTTCTGTTCATCATGTCTTCATGTATTGTATCTAAATTAGATTTCAGTTCCTTGGGGTAAGAAGACATCATTTTCATTTATCAGTAAAGTACCATGCAAGCTTATGTCTCTGTAGAGATTCTAAATATGTATATCTACATTTATTAAAATATTGATGCTTTTATCTATTTATATAGTGCAGAAGCAACATGGCAGCAGTTGTACCCATTTAAAAACTATTTTCCATCTATAACAGCTATACTGTGATATATTTATAGTAGCTGCATGCTGTTCGCTCTCTATTTCCTAGTTCATATTTACATTGCTCTTTTTGGTCTTATTAACTAAAAATGCCCCAAAAATAAAAATCTCAATTTTCCCTGACAGTATCAAAATCTTTTTCTAAAAATAAAGCATAGGGGAAACATACATTGGTTGTATTACTTATCCATACTGTATGATCACAGCCTTAGTGGGTAAAGGTTGTTTTAGCAGTTCAGGACTTCTGCCCTGAAAAAATTTGGTAGTTTAAGTAGTCCTGATGATAGTAAAAATTTTAGGAATTTTGAACACCGGTATTCTTGCTACCTATGTTGAGAGGCATTGAAGTATCTGATGTTCAGAGTACTAGACAATAGCTCTATCTAAAACACAAGCTTTTGAAAAAGGATGCTCCTTAGTATTTTGAAAATTTTGGCTGGCACAATAAACATGATTAGTGCAAGCATGTATTTGAAAAGCTAGGGGCATTTTAATGCAAAAAGATAAAATGATGATACTATCAATTGAATTATGTCTTAGAATTTTTCTATTAACAAGTGCAGTAACGGGCTATACATATACTTTCCTTCGTTAAGCATATTTATTTCTTGGTTAGACAAAAAAAAGTAAGTAGGCATTTCCAAATCCCACAGCAGAATCCACAAAGGCCCCTATCATGACCCAGAGCTCATTGCATGAATGAGCCTATACTAATCATTCAAAAGTTAGCTCAAAAGATAAACAATTATTGTAGACACTGTATGCAGAGCAATTAAACTGTTCTGCTTCACATAACACTTAGTAAATGGTTAAGCATTTAAGCATTGAATAAAGTGAACATCTTTGAATACCCTGCTTTGCAGGATATCTGAGCTGAACCTTGAAATGTGTTGCTCGCTTGTGGGTCAGTACATACAGAGTGGCCTTAAACTGTTTACTCAGAGTAGCAGGAGAGAAGTTACATAACCATTACTGGCCTATGTAATATTACTGACATTTCTTCATAGATTGCCTTACAGCTGATGGGTGTAATACTTATATAATCTTTGCACGGAGGGACCTGCTTCATCCAGTGTTCCACCATGTTTTTTTACTGGATAAAATGATCAGTGAGAAACAAATGTTCATTAATGTCATTCTATCTTCAGAGAAAGTAACATCTGGATATCCTGTCTACAGCCTCATAAATATACAGAGCTCCTTGAGCACACTGCTGTTCAATACTAACTATTGCTGTGCTGACATGGCTTGGGGCCGGATATGGCATAGCCCAGGAAGTGCTCTCCAAAGGCAATGAGAAGGTGGTCTGCCTGCTTCAGCTAGAAGCCAGCCCTAACAGTTGTTTTCAGTGCCATAAAATGGTCCTTTGCATCTTTCACTTTGTTGAAGAAAAAAAGGTTAATTGGCATGGATGACAAGTTTAGATTGCAGCTTTAAATGAAAAGGAAGATAGAAAGGTAGCTTTTAAATGAACATTTTAATGACATTAGGGATAGAATAAACAAAATCAACAGCAAAAGTAAAGAAGCATGAAGATGGAAAAATGGCTACAAAAAGCTACTAAACTATGATGTGATATCCATGATTGTGATCACATTGGACAAATATAAAAGAGAAAGTAGCTGTTATCTAAGCAAAAGGGCATTTTAAAATACAATTCGTTTGATACATGGTGAGATCTACTCCTTGTAAAATACCTCAGAGAACACTGCCAACAGAAGGAAAGTAAGGAAGGAATTTCCAGAAGATTGGAAATTGGACCAATTTTATTTCTATCAAAACTAATGGTAAAGCATGTTTAGAAAAATAAAGTAACTTCACACTTTTGGCCATCCTAACATAAAGGCAGAAGCTGAAGTCATTATAATGACTTCATAGCCCTGTACAGGAATGAATTATTACTTGGACCTCATTGTGTATGGGAGGTCATATTCTGGAAAGGGTATCATGAGATGCAATGGTCAGGTTTGCAGGTGCAATCAACTTTACATCCTTTACAATGAGAAGTATGAATGATAAACACTGTTTCTTTGCTCAGTGAAGAAATATGGCCCTACAAAACTGAGTTTAGAAATAATATATGTATGGAGCAACTTTTCATCTCTTTCCCCGCTGAGATGGGAGAACAGGATTAAAACTACATGCTTTCCTTTCAGCTAAGGGTTTGTGGGGTTTTTTTTGGTTTGTTTGGTTTTTTGCTTGTTTGTTTGTGTGTGGGGGTTTGTTGGTTGTTTTTTTTTGTTTGTTTTTGTTTGTTTGTTTGTTATCACATCACTTTACTCCAGTTTACATGAGTTTTAGCTTCAGGAATCATTGGTCATTGTTAAATGCAAATAAGCACAAAGTAAAATTATATTAAGCTTGCACAAATGATCATTCAGCATTTTAAATGGCACCTTTGAAAAATTCCTGTAAAATAAGCCTGAAATACTCCCATCATTGACTGTCATCAGGTAGAACAGGTCACTTTGGGAAAACCTGTTCTCAGTGATGTAAATTATAGGGCTATTATATGTATCTAAAACAAGAGAGCAGAAGTTTTATTCAGAACAGATGTAAGAAAGTCCATAAAATCAGATGCATTACCCTCTATCTTTTCAAAGCTACAAACTAAAACTAGTTTTCATCAAATTGCACTGACCCTATTAACTTAATTTTCCATGAGCTGACCTTTTATGACTAACAATGGAAAAGCAAAACTGTGCAAATATCCATGAAGATAGTGAAATGACTTATTCTAATGAGAAGACTGAAATATCCTTCCTGCATTAGCATCTGCTTATTGTCACTGCTCCTTAACCCATTGGTACTGGCAGTCGCCATACATCCCATTGCCAGGAGCAGATGCATGCCAGGAAAGCCTTACTGCTGGCATCAGAAAGATCATTTCGGGAGTTCAAAAGATGATATAACACTGGAGTGTCATTTCAAACTGTAAAATAGCTATCAAGTACAAAGGCAATAGGAAAACACTAAGGTTTCTACTCTTTATAACCAGCATGCAAAAATTAAATTAAGAATCCCAAGGTGACTTGTTTATTTATATCTACAATGTCTTATGCCATCCAGATGGGCTCCTCAAAATAATCCAAATCACCAGTATTACTCATCGGATTCTCAGATCCCCTTATTGGCCAGCTAATAGTGATAAAATGGTCCTGTTAGCCTTAGGTCATTCCTTGATATAACACAGAAGTCAGTGCAAACCCCACGGTACTACAGCCAGCTATAAAGTCCCGGTTGCTACAGGCCAAGAAGGATCCATTATTTGCTCAGCTTCACAGTCCACTGAAACAGCCTCTTGTCTGCATTTTCTTGGTCTTAAGTTTAACTGTTTAGAGAAAAGAAGTCATCATGATCATAACATTTTCGCTTTAGTGAATTCTGGAAGCCTTGATGGTAAGTAACCCAGCTTTGAATGCAATGCAGAAATTTAGGACTACATGATGTCTGGATGTTCACCATCAGTAAATATTGTCCTGACAATTTACCCATCTAAGGTAAAGGACAGGTAGCCTTTAGCTACTTTTTGATCTGCTACAGAATTCACAGGGGTTTAACCAATCTGAGTTCAAAGTTATAGGCACAAGTCCACAATGTTTTTTCCAAATATCTCAGCTGTGTCGGGCTTTATCATGAGCTTTTATCACATTATAAGGTGCCTAGTAAGCTCTGGTACCAATACTGGGGCTATATCTTTTTCACAGCCACCAACAGCAACAATATAAGGCTCATTAATAGCGATATTTAAGTCTCCAAATATTCCAAAACAATACTTTGCATGAATATTAAATGTCTCAGTGATCTTTCAGATCTCCAGCCACCTTACCACTGAGGTAAGCCAAAGTGATACAGGGAGCAGAATGCCATTTCCCAGGTTATTAATGATTTTGCTGTAATAATTGGCTCCTGGACAGATTAAAGAAATGAAAAAGTTCTAGCTTAATAGCTTAATTACATTTTAACACATGGAGAAACCTCACTGCACATTATTTCTTCTATGAGACACAAATATTTTTTCTGAACTGGGTGCTGACTAGCGTTACAAGACTCCAGAGTTGGCAAACATGCTCAGCACACAAACTCTTCCAACAAGGCACATAAATGGAAATGAGGATGCAAATTTTCAAGATAGATCAGTGGACAGCAGCTCCTCAGAAGAAAGGTAGTTGTGATGCATTCTGTTCATATGAAACTATATTCCTTTCATTTAAATGCCTGAATGGTCATCTGGCTGCACATACAAGATGCACGTGTGTTGGAAAAACCCAGACACTAGAGAGTATGACAGGTAGATTTGTTCTAACAAAAGCATCTCTCCTTGAGAACTGTCTCTTTTAAAAAGTCTAGTGCCACACACAGTGACATAAGCTGATCTTTGATGATTTGAATGTGGTTTTCTGGGTGAGCTGTTTCTTCTAGACTCTCCCATTCTCCATCACTGTCTATGTCAGCATCAAGACAAAGAAGATACCAACAATAAATTCAACATTTTTCAGTAGTGTGAATTGAATGGTTCCCTCATTAGATCTATGTGACATTTAAGGCTTTTCATTGGGCTTTATAAGATGTTAGATTGAGTGTAGGACACTTGTCTCTTTAGCCACCAACTCGAATGGCTTAGTAATAATTTATCCGAGAAACCAACTCTCTTCCTTTCACACTGCCACTGCTGCAGCCTGCTCAGTCCCTCTAACTGCAAGAAGGAATTAGCTCACCTCTCTAAAAGCTCATGACCTCCAACCTTTCTTTTTCCCCTTTGATAAGACAGAGATCAACTTTAATTTCCTGCATATGTTCTTAAAGCCAGCCAGTACTGGGGATGTATTTCTAGAGGCTTCAAAGGAATTCACCTTCTGTTCAGATTTAGCTGTGGCTGACATGAATATGCTTCCTAAAGGACTATATTTATGCTGCTGAGAGGTCAGTGTAAGTTTAAATATCAGCATACCTTAAGCTCTCATATAGGAATTCTTAATTTTGCTTACATTCAAACACAACTACTTTGCTTTTAAGCCTTCTGAAGACACTAGATATTGCAAAACACATCATAAGCTCTGGTTCAAAGAGTATCAATTAGCTTGCTCTTTTACTTGAACTATCTGGTTTAGTGCAGTAATTGGAAAAGGCCAACGCTGGCCTTGAATTATTATTTGTTAAGCTAAGAGGCTCCAGCCAGGAATAGGTCTCCATCATGCTGGTGGAATGTAGAAATAAGTCAGCCTTTGCTTCAGAGAGTTGGGCTAAATATACAAAAGTGTTTAAGAACCTTATAAACCTAAAATTATTAAAAAACCTAAAAATTATTTCAAAAATTGTGGGTCTTGGGCTACTACATATCCTAATAAGACATAGGTGCTTATAAAATGTCTCACGGCCTTGCTGTACTGAAACTCAGAATTGAGAGAGGCCTAAAGAATTTGAAAACACAGCAGAAAGGAAGATGAGGAAGTCTTAAATTGCAAAGGTTAACAAAATGTATGCTTAGAGGTTATGTGTAGTTTAGACTGTTTAATACAAAGCAGGAAGTTTGTTCATTAGTAAATATGTCTGTACTATATATTCCCTGGTATTTTCAGGTTCAGCTTACTGTGTAATATTTAAAAGTGCCAGCACAGAACCCCATACTACATTCTTCTTAAAAGGACAGTGTTAGACTTCAATTATCCTAACTTCAAATGACTGATCATAAGGATTTCCATCAAATGGCTTTTTTAAGACAAGATTTACTGCAGCAATCAATTATGAACCCCAGATTTAGACAGTGCCTTCTCCTAAACAAACAGGTGTATACATATCCTTTAGCACCGCAAGACTCAATAAGTTTGTTTACAAAGTAATTCACAATAAATCTCACAGATAATTTGCTCTTCCTTCTGAATGCCCTGGAAGAACACATTAAATTCTAAGGACATGCATTCCTGTGCCTGAGAATGCACTCATATGAAAGAGGAAGGAAAATACCAGAATTCTAAATTTTCAAAAGCAAATTCTTATAATTTGCAAGAGCAATTAGGAGCAAATAGAGTTTGTTACTTTTGAACAAGGATGTATTTGGCTTCAGTTGCATTGTGTGTGTGTATTAACTGTTTTCTGGGACTATGAGGTTTACTACATAAGCTTAAACTGGGAAGAAATAAATCCTTTGCTGGTACAGGACCTTGTTCTACCATGTTAAGAATAATGCTTGCCTAGAAGACACTAGCATTTCTCTATTATTATACATTGCTTGGTACAATTTATAACATTTAAGTGCAACAAACTACCCTTCATTTTTACATGTCAATTAAGCACCAATAATGGAAAAGATTTATTCTTTCTGTTAGAAAAAGAGCTACACCCCTGAAAAAAATTTCATCCCTGAAAAATGTAACATCAAGTCATATGTCCTGATTGCCTTATACCTTCCAGAGAAGCCTGATTTAGTTTCTATGGTTGTATATTTTGGTCAGCTAGAAAAAGAAACACAAAAGAAAACAATCTATGGGACAGTTGTGTGTATAAAGGTTTTGTGGAAATACCCCAAAATTTTAGGATTACAGGCATTAAGGAGCATTTTTTCACTGGAAAGTGTAGGATTGTTATTTTCTCCTTTGTATTGTCTTCTTTGCCCATCCTTATTTCCTACCTTCATGATGAAGTGAGGCATAACATCAGACTCAATACCCCCATGTCTACTAATTCTGTCTCCCTCCACGCTGACACCTAGTGTTTAACAGCTAACTTGTTCTCCTCAGGAAACCTAGGGTAAAAATAATTGTACAAAAAATATTTTAAAAACAAGTGGTGTAAATTTTAGACTAAAACTGACACATCTTAGGAATGATACACCTACAGCATTTTTGCTTTAACAGACCCTACCCCCACCAAGCTAGAAACAGAATGGTTTTAAAGGTTTTCAAATGTCCTATGTCTTAGGTGTGAAATTGGTAGTGAATCAGTTGGTGTGAATGATTTTATTTGAAAGGACATTGCTCTAAGCTTTCTAATTCTTCACATGCTCTTTGTAAAAATGTTTATATAGAAGATGATGGCCTTTCCATGCTATGCAGTCACAATTGCTTCAACAGATCACTGCACAAGAGAAGTGAACTCCTGCCTAATGAAAGCTGGCCTACTTGGAGTTCCTCCAATGCCCTTTCGTTAAATGTAAAGTTCATAATATTAATCAGGCAACTGCTTATACTGGGGATCAACTGAACATTTTCTGAAATTACAGCTGAGTTTTGTAAAAATATTAGCTTTCCTTACCATGTGCATTCAGAATGTCCGCTTTCTGTCTCCTGTTCTGACGTCTAAATAAAAAAGCCAATTCAATAGGCAGTTCTGTGGGGTTGTACAGTGCAGTCCCAGCTGAAGGAATATTAGTTCAGGAAAGAAACCACAAGGACTCAGCCAAATTTAAATTCAACACACCACAGAAAGCGTTCCTAGGGAAGGGCAAGCTGTGCCAATGAAAGTGGGCCGCATATTGTAAATTTGGTAGCAAAGGAAAGGCTTCCATTCAAACCTCTCCGGGATGCTGGCACATATTTTGCAGTCATGCTCTGCAGGGGAAAATGGCTGGTTGGTCTGCTTACAGCAGATTCACTAGTCCCCCTTTCTGAATTCTTGAAACAAAGGCTCCTTCACATTCTGGTAAAAACTGTAATCTGCAGGATGCCAGGGACAGGCTGCTGCCTATTGAGCAGCCAAACTCTACATGACCAAAATTCTACAGAAAAATATTGCTTCTGCTGGTATCTTCCTAGTACAGATCAGGATAACCTGAAGGGCATTTTCTAAGAAATACTTTCCTTTTGCAGATTTCCAACTTCACAATCTTCAAACCAGGAAAAGAGAAGAATTGCCAAGGCAAACACTGCCCCAGAAGTACAAAGATATACATCATCTTGGTAGAAGTGAGATTCAGAAGCGTAGGAGGTAGAACTGAGATTCAGAACTTCATCCAAATCTTCTCTGCTTTTTTCTCCTCAGAACTTTATCCTCCCAGCATACAAGAGACCTCAGCCAACTACTTTGATTCTCCCAACCTTTCTGGTCTAGGTTCAGTTGCTTTCTTTCTTCATGATTCTCTTTATTTCTTCTTTCTTCCATTCCCTATATTCTGTAGGCAAAGGTACCACTTCCTATCTTTTTGTAGCGCGTGACCTTAATCTTTAGCCAGTCCACACCAATGGAATGAAAATTCAGAAGTGTAACAAATTTTATGTCTGACTTCTATCAATTTAATCAGCTTATTTATGTGTTGTATCCCTTTTCACTTTTACACTGTCTGCTGAGACAATGAAAACTCTTCCCTTCGGAGCAGGCACTGTCTTACGTTTGTCACAGAGCTAAGTACAGTTCCTACATGAGCTTGAAGAAACCTTTCTAATTTGCTAAAGGAAACATCTGGGAAAAGTATCTCCCTTATAGTGCAAAATATTCAATGTGAGGTTCAGTATATCAGAGTATACTGATAAACTATCTAAATGCATTTGCCAAACAAGATACTTTCCTATTGTAAGCCATCCAAAAATATCCTCATGGCTAAGGTCCCTGTAAGTATAAAACGTTCTGATGAAGCAAAATGATTCAGTTACAACACTGGAGTAAGCAAAAAGATATATAGGAAACAATACTATCCTATCCCAAAAGATTGTGCTATCCAAGGGGATCTAGAATATTAATTAGTTAGTTGTTGCAAACCTGTAAAAAAATCGTCCCATAATTACTCTGAAAAAAGTTGCAATTTCAAAGCTACACTGCAGAATAGCATACTGGATTAATTATGCCAGACTGCAGCAATAACCTTGAATTAAAGCTGCAACCTTCTATTTTTAAGAAACAATTGCCTTTCTGGTTGATGAAACCTGTCGTCCCATCAGGTAACAGACGTGACCAGGAAAGAGAAAAGCGATAATGAGTCAATCCAAGCTGTTTGATACATTTCAAATCTTCCTCCCACAGAGTGTAGCTGCCACAAGCTACATCACCAGTCTGGTTCTTGAAAACTCGATCTCCTCCCTGATGGGTGAATGTGTCCCAGACATTAGGGCCCTTTCCATCTGCATTCCAGCCTTCTGCTTGAAAAACAAAACTTGGTCATTACACTTTTGACATCAAAAGACATATGTTGAATGTAAATGTTTATCACAAAGTAGATACAAACTCCTCAAAATCCTATGAGCAAAATGAGCAGTTTTCCCACCTTGACCCTTATATCATTTAAAGTAACTAGGGAATTTTGAGAATTAGTACTTATTTGCATTAGGTTTTGCATTCATACTTTTGCTAATTATGTGAAAATCCTGTTTTAAAAAGCATTCAGAGTTCTGACATTCTTCATATTTCCTTAGCCAAAAATCAGATGTTTGCAACTCTTGAGATATTACAGGTTTTCACAAAGGGCATTTTCTAATGCAACTTCCATCCATAAATGTAAAAGATCAGTCCATATCAAAGAAAGCCTTTAGGGTATGAGAAATACATCCAACAAACAGGCACTTATGGCTTTCTGGATGTCCTTTGAAAATCCTGACAGTCTGTTAAAAAGAAAGGAATGCCATTATGAGCCATGGCCCTAGGCGTATACAAGCTGAATTAATAAGTCAGCTCTGCAAAACTTCTGCTTTTTTGCTTAGCAAAAAAAAAAAATCATTTCACAGAAATTAATTTTGAATGCTCAAAACCCCTGCACCATTTTCTTTGCTTTCATAGTTTTACAAAATTTCTTTGCAGTTCCAGAACTGAGATAGACAGATTACCTTTTATTTAAATCAAATAAATGCACCTTTCTTCCTTACAAGCTTCTTTGTCCTTCAGGGGAATGCTGTAGATGAGCAAACATTTAATTTTTAATGTGAAGAGGTCTGTAAGCTTACACCCCTGCAAAGTGTGATTTTATCTTAAAATTCAAAATAACCCCAAAATGGCCAACGTCATTTACCAGTGAGATTTTTCAGAGCCCCAGTGATTGCAGTGTTCCACAGGTACTCTTTAAAAACTAAAAAGACATTGCATGTGAAAATCATGTATAAATTAAATATCAGTTGGGTTGTAAGATTAATAACTATATAATAGCTACATATCAATCCTCAATAAAAGTGTTTTAATAATCAATTAGTATCACAGAAATTAGAGATGTAGGAGAACTATTAGGAGGTCATTGAATCCATCCCCTGCCAATGCAAGATTGCTCCCTTAAGTATATTCAGTACTTAATACACATCTGTCTTATTAAATCTAGGTTTAATGCAAGGTTAAGCATATTGAAGACACTTAATTTAAAGCATTACTAAAATCTGTGATATCACTTCTATAACCTAGCTTTTCAATGATGACTGTCAGATTTCATACTCTTTACAGAATTTTATTGCAGCACATGAATACCGATACATCTACATTTGGTTGGTCAGTAAATTAAAATCTTATATGGGACAGTCTTCTAAGTAGGTCAAATTTTAGATCCAGACAGTTTGAGTTTCTCTTAATCTCAGATTTTATCACAGTCTTTGTGCTCTGTCTGTTGGCTCCTCAGAAAAATACAGTACTAAAAGTTGTCTATAACCTGCTTCTGATTTCAAATATGCCTGCTGAAATAAACAGTCATTTTAGAGGAGTGCAGGAAATAACAAATAACAGTAATTCTTCGGTGGTACCTAGAATTTAGAAGCCTTTAAGAGCAGGCTTCCTGCACCATATCAGTATGATATAGCTTTTTTTCACTCTGGTGTGAGTGAAGAGAAGCCAAAGGCTGCCATAATGGGCAGCTAACACACCTTCATTTAAGAACCTGCAGCTAGTGCAGATGCAGAACGATTTCTTTTTTGTCTACCTTCCTCCAGCAAAGGAGGTGGGAAGGAAGAGGAGAAGCATTTGATTTTCACCAGAGTATGACCGGTAGTATTCCACTGGTGATTAGCCACTATAAAGCCCTGACTGGAGCTGTAGCAAACAGAGCCACTACCAAGCATCCCTCATGCTGTTCGAAGGGCCCCTCTGTACACTGCAAAGTATCTGAGCTGGCTAAATAAAATTTAGGAAGCAATCTAGCCAAGGAAACAGAAAGTTCCACATACACTAATGTATCCTGCTGAGCCACAATTAGTCTACACAGAGCTCTTCTCTGCTTCAATGAACTGAACTTGAACCTCTAAGCTTCCTCAGAAACCTTCAGACTACACAGCACTTCATAGTATAAGCATACCCTGAGTTTTAGCAAGTTTTGGGGCCAGGAAAGAATAGTGATGAGGAAGTGATTTTACATTTCAAACACTTAGGTGAGCCTTAGCTAAATCATCATCACATAGCATGTCATCAAATGATTTATATAAATTATCATGAAATGTGATGCATGTTCCTCACTCTCTGCAATTATTATAATGGAATAAAATAGATTTTTTTTTCCATTTAAGTGAAGCTAGTAAAGCAGGAATGTTACTGATCAGAGTATTTAAGTTTTCATGTACTTTTCCAAGTTAGGCTTTTTTCCTAATTCAGCTGTGCTTTCACCTTTTGGAGAGAAATTTTCTTGGCCTGGTCTCTGCCCGAAAGATTAAATTTTGTTTGAATTAATGCAGTTCAAGTATTTGGCATATGAAAGAAATGAAGAAAACCACTTTTACCATTATGAGAATTTTTTGCAACTTTTCCCTCTCTAACAAAAAA
>VWZY01009801.1:128881-147029 GCA_013399075.1 Chloroceryle aenea
AAAAAAAAAGAAAAAAATCATAATTATCTCAGCTTTTTAAACTCCCGTCTTCCCATAGTCATTGTATTCTTCCTTTTAAACATATCACTGTGGAATTCCTCAGAGGGCAGTGGAAAAATGTAAATTCTACCACACTTCTGGCAAATAGAATACAAAAAGATTTGCATTTTGGATGCTATATGGACACAGCCTCCACAAACAAAACCAACACAATCTTTCCGTTGAAGTAATTGGAAGTTGGATCAGGTCTTAGCTGTCACCGAAATAAAACATTTAATCAACTTGATATAAGACACAAATGGTACCCAAATTTTTTCCTCCAACAGAAAGCCTTTTTTCATGTAACTGAAACTGATATTTTTAAAGCTATTTTCTGTCTCCTTTCAACATGGCTGAAGTTCCACTTTGGCAATGGGATGTTAAATGAGAATTGCAAAAGGGATTGGGATTGATTTTTTGTTTCACTGTCCCTCTCCCAATCAAGATTAGCCAAGTCCTCATTAACATATGCTATATATATGAGGTTTCTAAGGATTTTCTAAACACTGCAGGTTCTGTATTTCTCTTACAGTTACAGCACAGAGTCTTGGATTGATGCCTAGAACAGACCCAAGATGTGTATCTCTCAGCATGCTCTGTCATGTGCTATTGGTTATAAAGCTTGCAATTGTTACACAGTTGGATTACTGCCTTAAGCATAGCTTTGCTATTCAAGGAGAAGGTTGAAACAAAATAAAAACTGTTCTCCTATGGAAAATTCGATGAGAATGTCAGCATGACAAAGGAAGCTGGGAATATTTTCTTATGAGAAGATCTTATGATTAGTAAAACTTTTGATTTTGGCAGTTTGGCAATTATTTCCATGAAAATTCTTACAGCCATTAAGTTCTCTAGGAACTGGTTTATTCTCTCCTCTATTAAAAAATAAAAGTTTATATTAATTTTTTGTAGCTTAAAAAAACATTTTCCCTTGCTGATTTTTCAAATGAGAAGAGTTCACAGATGGAACAATGGGAAAAGAACATAATAAGTAGGAAATAATACTGTCAAAAGACAAGGAATCAGTAAAAAAACTATAGATACCAATTGTTTCCTGACACAATACAGTAAGCATTCCAGTGCAAAAAGATTCCAGTGTTATCATAGAATCATAATGGTTGGAAAGGACCTCTAGGATCATCAAGTCCAACCTTCATCCTAACATCTCTCTATCCACTAGACCATAGCCTCAAGTGCTACTTCTACTCCACCATCATGGTGACTCCACCACCTCCCCGGGCAGCCTGTTCCAGTGCCTAACTACTCTCTTGGCAAAGAATTTCTTCCTAATATCTAATCTAAACCTCTCCTGACACAACCTGAGGCCATTTCCTCTTGATTTATCATTAGTAATTTGGAAGAAGAGACCAACACCAGCCTCACTACAACCTCCTTTTAGGTGGTATTATGCATAGATCTTCCTCTGTCCTTGAAAAGACACTATAAAGGAGAACAGAGTCCCTAGAAAAAAGAGAAATGATTTCTCAAAAGTCATACAAAAGATAAATATCGGGATCAGTAAAACTTTTAGATCTTTCATCATGCAAATGTCCTTTTCAAGGGACAATACCTACCTGTACCTTTCCACATCTACTGCAGAATTATCTGGTACTGAGCATATTTCTGAAGAGTTGAGAAAACATGCAGATAGAGATTTAGATTTACAATACACGATTATAAAAATGGAAACTGGAAGTTTTTTGTTAGCTTTGTCTTTTGTATTTATGTACATACTGAAAGTAAGTTTACAATGCTGCTTTGTTCTGAAAAGCATGTCTGTAGAAATGCTCAAAAGAATATGAAACGTCTTATATTCCTTCAAAAACTGACATTAACAGAGCTTTATAACTCACATGTTAAAATGTCAGAAAGAAGACTTGAAACTCAAAATCACATATCTCACCTCTGCCCTTATGAACATTGTGTATGCAGTAACCTCTATGTACTGCTGAGTGGATGCTGAAATGTATCTTCATCCATAACTTTGCAATAGCAAGTTTCTTGTACTAAATTTACTTTATATTTTAAAAGTTTAAAAGTCAAATGACTGCCTGTTAAAGTCAATACTACAGAACCTCAGGTCCTGTGGAGAAGAAAATCTTAAAGGCTTGTGTTCAGTATACAACCAATTCAAACACAAACACTGTAATGACATTAGAGATTACCTTTTTATCATTCAAATTTCTCCTGTGAATCTCTAAGGGAAATAGGTGATTTTATAAAAGACATAATTGTAACTGCTTTTGAAGTGAATTATGATCACAATCTAGTGAGAGACTAGATAAGTATTTGACTGTAGGACTAGAATTTTAACAGATGTGGCAAATCTATCAGCAAACAATAGTTTTTTTTTGGAGAGCATCAAAAAACTGTTATGCTTTTCTATTGTGGTATAGCTCTGTCATTGCCCACCTAGCACTTCAAAATTTATCCTCTTAACAATCATTTAAACTTGAATACAAACTCTACTCAAACTATGTTTGTGTATATATAGTGTAGATATTCATCACCATGACAAACAAAGGAAAGTTTTTTTAAAAAGCTGCAAATAGCCAAAAAAAATTATCTGGCCATTTGAGCCTAATTCAGAGGAAACTATAGAGTAATGCCAGTATCCCACTCACAGTATCTGATAGCTGTAACCTCCCCTGAGTTCACTCATCCCACTCACTTCTTTGGGCATTATGTCTCTCTATGATTCTTTCACCATTGTGGAGTCTCTCCTAGGTGCTACTTTCCCATGCAAAGTCACTGCACCATTGAGTGAGATGAATGTTTGTGTGCATTTACCCTGAGAGAGGAACCTCATCAAGAGGAGAGGAAATAATTTAAGTCTCCAAGCATTGGCAATCTTGAATTTAATTTGTTTCTTCTAGTTCTGCTTCCTTCCACACATGGCCCATATCATTCAAAGAGAAACACAGCTTGGGTAATCTGCATAACTCTACCAAATAAGAATAGGCTGGTAATAAAGCACTGAAAATAATGTCTGTACTAAGTGTTCTCTGAGATAAATTTCAAAGTCTTCTGAGTGCTGCTTAAAGCTCTGTAAGAAAAATTCCACGACCCTTCGTGTAAGAAAAAGTAAGCTGTTACATGACTTAAGATCACAGAGCTGGATGTGATGTCGGGTATTTTTTAATAAAATTTATTAAGTACGCTAGGACAAAACTGACCTTTGGTCAATGATCATATCTGAGAAATTTCAGCTATGAAGGTGAATGTTTGAAAAAGTCATAAATAATTGAAAAGGACAGAAAGAATATATTAAGAAAACAAATGTTACTATACTTTCCACCTGGAGTATCATTTTTACAATGCAGTATAGACAGTAGAATAAGGTGATCTATGGAATAACAATCTGTCATTGATGAAGAGGAAAAACATCATAAAGACTGGAGATGAGATCATGGATCGATCGTCCAGAAGACCACTTACTGAAGAAAAAGACAAACAGAAAATCTAGTTTAGCCAGCTTCAGTTTCTTACTGGGCTGACCCTTGAACCACATTGTCATCAGTTTCCAAATATCCAGTGTTACTGGCCAATTACACAGCAGAACATGACATGATCAATGATCTTAAAGTTTTCAGATGGTTGTATTGATCAAACATATAAACAAAACACAACTGTCAGCTGCTCTGAGTTTACTGCTGATGCAGTAATGTTTAAAACATTTAATGAATTAATGCTTGTACACAGAAGACAAAAGCCTTAACTGGTATAAAAGACTAAAAATATTTAGTGCTCAATTAATAAATAATTTGTCTCATAACTGATTGGTTTTGTTTGTCTAAACACAGGTGTGAACTATATGTACTAGCTACCTGTACCTTTTTAATTTCTGTTAATTATTTCTAAAGCAAAGGAAGCAGTATCACGGAGGACACCAAACTCTCCTCACATTATTGGTGTAAAAAAAATATCAGAAAATGCCAATTATTACAAAATCTGAAGGTTGATTACTTTTTGTGAAAAAAAGGCAGATGAGCAAATGCTATGAAACGCTGAGACAGGGCTGAGGCACACAAAGGAATTATGGCAAACTAATGAGCTTCCAGGTGTTGGCTGGGCTTGGGTAACTAACAATATTTGCACTCTTAGCCTCAAGCATATCTGAAGCAAAATGTGTTCTATAAATCTTCAGGGAGAGCACTCTCTGTTATCAGGATCAGCCCTAAACAAAAGCCAAGTTTGCAATGAAAAAACACTTCACAAAGAACAATCTACCTAATTCCTCCTTGTCCTGATCTGAAAATAGGAATTATTTCAACTTTTAAAGGTGGCGATTTAATTTTCCCCTGAGAGCAACAGAATGATCCAAGACTCAATACCATTGTGCTTTTTCAGAGGAAGTATCTATACAACAGGGGCTGCTTTCAAAAAGAGATGTGGGGTGAAATTCGATACTGGTCTCACTGGAAAATGTAATTTATGCCTTGCTTAGCCAGGTAAGATGAGAGGCAATGGGGCTATTAGAAAATAAGGACCTGAGTTAAAGAAAATGGAAAGGGAGAGAATTAAGCATGAAAAGAACACTATTTAAAGAAAGAGTGAAACTGAGAGATTAATTTACTGTTAGCTCCACTTTATCTCTTGTAAGTACATTTTCTAATTCTTTAAATCAAAGTTCTTCTGCTCTATGCATGTTGCCATTATTTCCCTGGAATTGAAAATGTCTGTTTTGTTCAGCAAGTGCATGTTAGAAATCTTGGGCTATAGAAAGATGGTGCCAGTGTTAACTGTTATACAAAGGATTAAATCTTAACTAAGTAGCATTAAAAAGTGACTCTATAAACCTTTGGGTTATTGGTACTTCAAGATTTTTCAAAGAAAAGAATACCAATATGAAGGATTAATAGTTAAGGTTATGCAAAATCCACTTAATCAGCATGGCTAATTTTAGCTTTAACTAAAGCTGCTGGCAACTCTGCCTTTTGCTTTGGGGCTTTACTTTTGAGGAGAGTGATGAATACATTTCTGAGGTAAATTTATCTTAACTAAGAGTCTACCTAATGCTCTTTAATTGCTGAAAAAAAGTGATTTTAATAGCATTTGCATTTAGGAGAGGAAGAAGGTCTTCATCTGTGCATCTTTAAGACCCTAAAATCTGCATTTTATTTTCACGTTTATATAATATACTGCTTGTCTATAAAACAGGTGAGTTTTATAAACAATACAGTCATCAACATGGGCATTGCTTATGAAGAAGGAATTGTTCTTCTGACAGTACATACCCTATTCAAAACAGCGCCTAGAAAAATTAGAGCATACTCTGAAGATATGAATACAATGTCTTGCCAGACTATCTGGGGCAAAAATGCTGAAGATGATGGTTTTTCATTGAGAAATGCTACCCAGGCAAGGCAGATATATACTGTCAGCTCAAGCACTCCAGGCATTTTAAGCCAGAAATACAAACTTGCTAATACTTACAGCTCTTTTACCCAGCTACAGAACCACAGAGGATTAGATCATTTACCAATGAGTGGATTAGACATGGTTATGCTCTTAGTTTAAACAAAATGATATCAACAGTAAGTTTCCTGTCTGGTGAGAGTTGGGTAAAATCTGACTGTATGCCATATTGGTGGAGTACGGTGTGGAGAAAGCAAGGGGGTGGGCATTTGGTGAACTCATCTTTCACTAGACTGCAAATATCTTGTGGGAGAATCTACCCTTTATATTACAGTAACAGCAACTCTACAATCCCTTTTGTTTACTCTCTAGTCTTCTCATCATAAAAAAATGCCCCTTTGCAATTTCCCTGTATCCTTTATTTTGTTCCCAGCAAGCAGTATTTGCAATCTAATATATATTTGTATTTGTAGGCTATTAAATGTTGCTGTCATTCTTTTCTGTGAAGTGAACATGCCTATCTAGAAACTGAGTTATAAGATAAAAACCCTATATTTATTCATTTTTATTACATGTTTCAAACTTGTACATTTATCTTAAGATAATACTGTAACTGTACAAGTACGCACATTTAGGGTAGTGTTTGTTATGGAGAACAGAGTTACCTTATTCTTTCCATCTTTATGTGTCATGCTTTCCCTGAAAAAATCTCAATGCAGTTTTCTTCTATTATTTTAAATATAAGCTCCCCATTTTGTAACCTCAATCTATCCAATGATATTTCATCCTTGCCCTTTTTAAAATCAACTAATCAAGTCATGTGGTACCTGGATGAAATTAGAAGGCACAGTGTTTATGAGTGCAAAGCCATTCCTGGGCAAGCCAAAAGCAATTTTGCATTTGTTTCAACTTAATGCAATCTGGACCATATTAAGGGCACAGAAATTACTGTGTCAAAAGTTTTACTATCTAGGATTTTATTTGTTGCCTATACCTTACTGGTTCTCTTCATTATACTTTAAACACTACTGCACTTTGTATGGGCAGACAAAATCAACAGTTTAACAATTAATGATATTTGCTTTTTCTGGTATAAAAGAAAAAAAATATTCTTGTAAACTTTCTTAATTGCATTTGCTTACTTTCTGTGTTCTGCATTTAAGTCTTTTTCTACAAGACACATCTCCTTCCAACACTATTTTTATTCTAATATCTAAAATACATTGTTGTGGTTTATTGTCAGATTTAATTAACTCACTGTTCAAGTGTATGCTGCCCTTCTTACTTGGGAAGGTTGTCTCATAAGAATCAGCAAAACTAACCTGATAAACCTCCTTTTAAGACCTCTAAAAAATGCTCCCTTCCTCTAATAGCTATGACAAATCTTGACAATGATGAGGCAGCTGATGTTCTTGCCACAACTGCTGCCTGTAAGTCCTACATCTCATAGATAACTTGGGCTCTCAAGTCTCTATCATCTGTTCTCTCTCGTCACAGCAGCTTTTGGGAAAAGAACAAGTTTTTATTCTGTGTTCTTAAAATCTAAAGTAGTGTCTTAGGTGTCAAAATGCATAGGTGGCTGTAACTCAACAGCATGGCTATTTGCTGTGTTAAAAACAATTGACAGGATCTTTTTTAGTTTTTATAAAGAAAACAGAGCAAAAGTTCCCAGAGAAATGTGATGTCACTAGACATCTTTTCTCAGTCACAACAAAAAGGCATAAACATTTCATGAATTGTTCAATTTTTAGATGAATGGACAGAAATATCAGTCAACCGAAGCAACATCAATAAATACATTTGAGATAATCCTGCAGTAATCAAAGCTCTATTTAGCTGTGCTTTGGAGTATTTAATACATCTAAATAAAGAAACTCAGCTGTGTAGCAGAAAAATGATGCTGATGTAAGCTGTTCTGGTGCTGGCAGAGAACCAAAATGGCTGTCATTTTTGCTGGTCTGCTCAGTTTCTTTATTTAGGTGCTTCTTACACTAGATGCTGGTTGTGGTGTTTTTTGGTTTTTTTTTTTTTTAGTCTTAAAAAAAAAAAAGGCATCTAAATTGAGCTATGTAAGATTCTTGATCACCTAAAGTGGTTTTGATCTCCTTCCATCTACAAGCTCAAATGTTCATAAAGTTTCTTGGTGTATGATTTATTTACCTGTGTATTTATATCATGCTGGTTCCATTTGATCCAACTTTATTTAACGTCTTTCTGAGAATGTCATGTGCAACCAGTATGAGTGCTTTACTAATATCAAGAAATTCTCTGTCTACCACTTTTGCTTTACATATTCATTATTCCATCAAAAAAATCAATTAGTTCAGTTTCACTTCATTTGTGCTTTTTAAAATGTGTTACTGATTTATCACTGCAATTTCTTTCTGCTGTTTACATACTGATTGCTCTTGCTTTGTTAATTGTTCTAGTTGTTTATCAGGTATCAAAGTTAAATTTAGTGACCTATAATTCTTCTTCATCTTTCCCCAACCCTTACTTTTTCTCTTCTTCTGTATTGTGATATGATTTTAGCCTCCCCTTTATTTCCAGATGCAAGGTAATGGAGAAGGATATTAAATAAATCAGTAAACAGTAACACTTGACTAATAAAATCTAGTATGATCAACAAATTACTTTAGTGGGCAAAGAAGAAAGTTCTACTTAAACTGAACTAGAGAAGTGGCTTCTATCTTTGGCTCACAAGACCATAACCTCTCTTGTTTTCCTTAAGTCTGTTTTTCTTCTGGGTGTGAGGGACCATAAAGTCAAATGGTGGCTCTTAATATTTTTGGATCAGCTCAAATTAAAGATCACTGTTCCAGCCAAACTAGAGTTAGGTCTACAACATCAGTGTTAAGTCAATACAGTAAGAAACAGATGGCAAGAGCTAAAAATGATGTAATCTCTGGCTTTATATGAAAATGAAAAATTGAGTCCTATTGAGACAGGCAGTATTTGAAAACTGTAGAAAAACATAAAATATCTGGTTCTTAAGTACCTGAGAATTAACCCACAAAGACATTTATTGCTTAAATCTCATCAATTTTTTGCATCTTGGCCTTTTAAGTCAATGGTCAGCCACAAAAATCTAAACAATGTAGTGGAAATAATTCTGTTTATATTATTTCTTTAGCTAACAGAAATTAACTCCTTTTAAACTCTCCCTGTTTTCTGAGACTGGACAAGATCATGAAGTTTGCATTCTTTCTTTCATGGCAGTGGCTGCCATTAGCTCCTTCAATATTCAACTTTCATGAGACACAGCACCTGATGATCAAGACCCTAGAAGTTCTGTAAGAACACTCACCAACACTGTTTTATCTCTGCAGCAAATACAGGCTCAAGTTCTAACAAGATTCTATGTAACCAGTGTGAAGCTGACCAGAGACACTCAGTGCTGGCCTGCACTTCAGGAGTGTGCATTTTAACCGTAATGCTTTGACTGCTCACCTGATGCAGCATATCATGCCAGCCCATTCTGCGACCCTGCCTGCTAGCAACATGTAGCTAGTTGCCATTTTTGGCATGCAATGCTATAGAGTGGGAGAAAAAATACAATATGGCACTACAAACTTATGAAAACACAGCCCAGCTGCAAGTTGCTGCAAAATAGGAACTACTGGACAAACTTAACAGGTCTGCACAGAAGCAGAGAAAATACAGCTGAAAGCTACATATTTCATATTTGGAAGTCTTGTTTTCTTCTAAAAATAAACCATCTGATTTTGTCTCTCTCTTGTGTGGCCATGGAGAATGTCATACAGCATCTATAAAGGATAATTTATTTTTTTTTCAGTGCTCAATTAGCTTGTGGCTGAGATTCCAAGGACAGTCTGCTAAGTATCTCTCTTACTCGGAGATGTTCAATTTAGTATGTCTTGTAAAGCTGAATGAATTTCAGAGAACAGAAGCCATATTACTGGTGTGCCAGTATTATTCAAAGCATAATGACCAGTGCGAACTTTTATTCTGGGGAAGTATAGCAAAAGTCAACACAGAATTGAATTGATCAACAGAGAAAAATTGTTTTTTTAAGTACACTTCAAAAATATATTTGAGCTCTTTCTTCCCTGTCACGAAGTTTGAATGATTGAGGTAACTTCATAGATGTGAGTTCTCTGAATGTTATAACACCGTACCAAAGGGCATTCTAATTTAAAAAAAAACCACAAAAATCAGTGTTGTATGTTAACAGTAGGATACATATTCTTCAGGTTAAGCCTTTAAAAAATAATTAATTTAAAGATTCCTTACACTGAGATGTTTCTAGTGTGTCTAATGAGAGACGCAGTTCTGATACTATCCAGCATTTTCATTTCAGTTCTGGAAATAAATAATGTTGCATGACAGTGAGAGATAATATGTATGGGATAATAATACCGATCCCTTGGGATTGTAGAATCACACAGAATCACAGAATCCNAGCATAGTGGCTTTCATAGAACTTGGCTAAAAACTTGAACAGAACTAGGCAACGCCCAGAGCAGCCTGATCTAACATACAAGCTGGCCCTGCTCAGAGCTGGAGCTGAACCAGATGATGTAAAGAATTCTTTTCCAATCTAAATTACACTATGATTCTAATCTGAAAATTGCAGGTTTTGGTGAGAATGGTTTTAGGGAAAAGAGCTAGAACACTGCTCTGCTGTGATTGTATTTTGGATGTTAGATGTTATGGCATCAACATAATCGGTCTATCAGTAGAACATCTCAAGTTTGTTTTCAGAAACATTGGTTTTTGCATGGAAAACTGACATGCAATTAATACAGGGAGGCACCTGCTGTACTGTTTTTATTTAAAAATGTAAATGCCTCTTCATCTTCTATGATTCTATGTTGTCGCACATGTGGCTATATCTAGGCATGGTATAGACAGAGAACTCAAGGTAGATGTTCAAAACATCAGACTGTTCAGTGGGCTCCTGAACACTGATTGCCAATGTGCAATGGCAGAAAAAAACCCACAATCATTGGAAATAATGGTAAGTGGGAACAAAGACATTGGATGGCACCGATGAAAATGGTATTGGAATACTGTATACAGTTTTGGATACTGCATTTTTTAGGGGTGTCGAGAAACTGAAGAGAGTGAAAAAAAGGTCCAGAAGAAGGGCTGTGAACAGTTCTGTACAACAGACATTGTTTGGCTTTAAAAAGACTGAGAGGTGATATGATTCGGGTATAAAGATACAATCCTAAGAATTAGATACAGGGTGCTGGATAATGCCTTTATAGTAGCTTTTAAAAATAGAGTAACTGAAGGCAGAGAAGTTCAACTTTGTATGTTTATTTTTAAATCTGAAGGTAAACAGTCATTGGGAAGAGATTACTAAAACAAGCAATGAATTGTCTAGCTCTGGATGTTCTCAGAAATATCTTTCTAGGGAGCTTGAATCAGATTTACTGAGGTCAAGAAGAGCTTTTGATGGCTTCTTATAGTATATGCTACATTATGCGAGTCAACAGTTTCTTCTGGCATTAATTTCAAGGAATCTTGTCCCTTTCAACAATGAAGTATCTCAGTTCTCAGGTCAAAACACTCTGATAGCAGTTGTTGCTCATGGCTGTGCAGTCTTCATCAAATAACAAAATCCAAGGCCTAAATCCAGCATTATCACAGCTTCTCACATTTTTATGCAGAGAACTGCAAGGGATAAGGTCACTTTTAGATCATTTCTATGATGATCCTGTCTCATTTAAAGAAGAAAAAGTGTTCTAAAAGTTTTCAACCTTGCATCCCTTCCTGTGAGTTGGCCATTCTGTAAACTCAAAATATGCAAATCCCACAGGAAAATTTTGACTCACTGATTTTAAATGAACTGCTGAATGTCACTCCCTTCAGTCAACAGGGATTACTTTTCCTAAAAAAAATGTGATTTTTTATTATCTCCAAGTAATGCTAATTACACTGGAAGAAAATGAGAGTGGATCTTTAATATCGCTGTTTGCAGGCACGCTTGGCAGAACTTGATTCACAGGTATTCAGATATTGTAGCAACTATATTCTAAATGAACCAAATTTACTCTGTCTTTAACACTAGTTTTAATGGAAAAATATGAAACAAAGATCAGATCTGCTGGGAGAATAGGTAACCTTTTAAATTAATGTTCCCTGAGCCACAATTAATTTAGATTTAATAGGACAGTTAATGTATGTTATTTGAATACTGATTATTGAACATTCACCACAGATTAAGTTATGTAATAGATTAATAACTGTGAAATTGATATGGACCTCTTGCATTGCCATAATACTCTGCAAATATGTTTTAATATGTAGTCACTATTTGTTTAATATATAATAACTGTTTAATGAAGTCTAAATTAAATACTTAAATCTTAGTTGAAAAAATGTCGGGGAAGTACAAAACATTGTGTAATATCTTCATCATGCTGTTTTTAGAAACATAAAATCATGTTGTTTTGAAAACAAAAATATTCTGCAGGGCCTGCTTAAACAAAAAGTTTTCCCTGGATAGTTTTACTGCTGAAGCTCCCATGAAAATGCCTAGATGGCAGGATGATTAAGTACCCAAAAAGCAGGATCCAGAAATTTTGCTGATGTTGACATGAAAATGCATTGTTTTTCCCATTTTCTTCCTCCTTGAGAAGCAAACCTATAATGATGTATTAATTGCTATTTATTATTATGCTTCCTATTGCTTCATTTTTTATGGCTGCTTACCAGAACTAAAAGTAATCCTATGGATATAATGTACTGGGAGAGAAGACAAGTACGAATCTTCTGTAGGTTGTTTGGACCGTGTTTTTGTTTAGTAATTGAAGGTGCCACAAAGATCTCTGACAGAAGCGCTAGCTCTGCAACCAGCCGGGCACGCTATAACCTACTGCTGTGGCTCCACCTGCTGAAAGGTATGGGTTTGAGTTCAGAGGGAGTACCTCCATAAGACATTGCTTCTCCTACCCACTTACTACTTTTTTTGCACCTCTGCATAGTACTGGTTGTGCCACGTGTCTTTATGCCTTTACAGGGTGTAGATGCATAATGGTTCCTTGACAGGAAAGACTCCAGTCTCTGTCTCAAGGACAGTGTGTCACTTATTGTCATCAGTGTGTCTGTAATTCCTGCTCCTTCGGCTGCAGGTACACCTCTAAACCCAGATGTACTTCTTATTCTCCCCTTTTGCTTTTTTGACTAGCAGCCAGGCCTGTAAGATACTGCCTGAGCTACAGTTCCTGTGGCAGTGTGGGAATCAGCTGCTGTTTGCCTCTGGACAGTGTAGTTTTTTTATTTTAACTATCACATTAGCATTTTCCATTCTTGTTTTTCCTTCTGAATTTACTACCTGATTTTGAAGTACTGTGCAGGAAAGAGAATCTCTTGCTTCAGGTGACATTACCCAGCCAATAAAACTGGGACTTTTCTAGAGTTAATGTTCTGTAAAAAAAAGGTGATAAGATTTGGGTGTGAAGGAAATTCTTCAAAGTATTCATGCTAAGGAAGTTTAAATTCTGAACCATTTGAATAGCTTAAGTGTCAAACACCTTTTCTTTCATATGCATTGTTCACACAACAATGTAAATCCCCATCTATCTAGCTAGACATAATCATCACCATCTTGGAATACCACCACCTTCCTTTCAGCCATAAGCACTGATGTATTGGTAGCAAAGTAATTAATATTTTGTTTTCCCCGCTGATTTTTCTCCACAACTCCATGTGTTTAGATTCTGCTTACATTATAACATCTATTAAAGTCGAATGTCTAACAAAATATAACAAGGAGTAGAAGGAAAACTATTTTATTTCTGTTTTTATTAGTAGCTTACTGCTTGGAAGCCTGTAAGCTTATTAATGCTTCTAACTTTTTCTAATGAGGCTGAAATGACGGTTACACATTTTAGCAAAATTTTGAATGCAAGGCTGTATGAAAAGGATATTTATCTCTTCCCCTTCCATGAAAATATATATTTCTATAGCTTTATTTTATTTTATTGAAAATGCACATCATATATATTTAGAAAGCAAAACCATTTCAAAATTATATGAAAGAATTATTTGGAGGCCAAACACTGAAAAAGTGGTGATGCAATTGCATGTCAAAAAGAAAGCTTGCACAAAATATTTTAGATTTTTTTGAGCTGTGTAAATTGATTTCTAAAATTTAGTGATGGGACTGTATTTCAGTCAGTGTTCCATCTACAGTTACAGACTAGCATAGCAGAAAAGGAGTGAGATCCGTGTATGGGTCTGCTGAATCCACACATCCACACAGTATTTGGATTTTTTTTCTTCACTTAAGGCAAAGAAAATGGTGAAAAACTTCAGGCCCTGTCTGTTTTTTCTGCAGAAGTGCATCTGGTGATATTTCAGGTTTAAAACCACAAAATTTCAGTATCTATTTCTGGCTTAATTTGGAATTCATTGATAAACAAACCCAGAGATTTATAAATAAACAGTTGAGGGCATTCTCTTTTTAAGCATTTCCAAAAGGTTTTCTGTAAGAAGTATGAAAAGTCAAAGAAAGTTTCTTATTCTGCCAAAAACATTCTTGAAATATATCTACCTAAAGGAACAACCAAGTAAAGGGAAATAGTGTTACTCCTCAGACTCCCAACTGAGTCTAAAAACTATATTTCCCCCATTATACTACTGACACTGAACACCTCTGACTCTTGACTGCAGCAAACTGGGGAGAGGGGCATGCAGAGAACAACCCTGTGCCTGAGAGCAAATGGAGTATAGCAAGATGACAAACATCAGCCAAGCATCTGGGAATACTTGTGTTTGCCACGCACAATAGCACAGGTTGGTGTAACTCAGTGAACTGCCTGACAGAGTCAGGGATATAATACTACAACCTGCATCTGTGTAAGATGTTGTAGAAAGGTGACTTTTTAGTGGTTACCAAGAGCCAGACAGCTTGTGCCAGCAGTTATCATCACCTCCTTGTACTTGGAACAGCAAGTAACCACAGTATTGCAGACATAGCTGAGGGCAAGCAAATGCTTCCTCTTCCTTGACAATTGCTCTAGCAAAAAAACTGTAACTGATGATGTCCCAGTCCATTAAGGGAAGAGATGAAATGTGGTAGGTAGAAGACTCCGTGGCAGTGAGTTAAAAAAAAAAAAGAGAGGATATGAAGGTAGTGGCAGCATGGAAGTCCCTTGAGAGGAGAATTAGGGGGCAATCATTTCAGAGAAGGTGATGATAGCCCAGAAAAATGTGCAGGGATGTGAAACCTGAACTGATAAAAGCAAAGGACGGGAGTAAGCAAGGGAAAGAATCAGAATGAAAGAAAAAAATCACTTAAAAGCTCCTATTTATCTCTCCGACCTGAGGGTAAATGAAGGATTTGAAGTGCTGCCAAAGCTACTTTTGTTTACACATAAACACCGATAAGAGTTTCTTTGCCTTCTCCTCTTTCTGACAACTTTCTTCTTAATATCTTGGATACAAGAAGTTAGTAATTAGTAGGCTAGAAGGAAGAGAGGAAAAAATATTTTCAAAATTTAATGTACTAGTGGCAAATTTTATGAAGGAAAGAAAAACAACAGAAAAGGACCAAGTGTGTTTATTTGGAATCTGGCAGCAAAGAGCATTCAAAAAAGTTCAAGTTACATGCCTCCCCTCAAGTAAAGCATCACCAGCACCAACAAGATTACCAATGCTGTTGGAGAATAAGGGGACTGAGGGAAAGAAAGGTTTTTTCTTCTGTTGTTTGTTTGGGTTCCACCTATAGCAAATAAGTTTTGGGAACAGCTTGCTTCCTTTTTTTTGCAGCTGTATCAGCTACTGTAGTAAAAGATATTTCCTCCCTCTACAAATCTTGTCTTTCTTGAGGTTACATAGGATGGCTTACTTTGCTGCCCAGGTGGAAGGTTCCACTCTCTTCACTAGTGCCCTCAACTTCCTTCACCTCTGGCACACTTTTAACCCTTCCCTGAGTTGATTCAACTCAATAACCTGGTAGAAAACTAAACTCCAAGAAGGGTTAGCTTGACTTTTGAATTGAATCAGTTTATTGAACAGATGACTACCACAGGTGGAGCAAGAGCAAGGGCATATAACCTAAAGATAGTGGGGTTGTTGGAAAGCCAGGAGGAGCAAGACTTTCTGGGTTTTTAAGCAGATGTACAAAGTAACTGTCCTTCTATCCTTAGACCAACACAATAAACGTAGCAATGTAATTAATTTGACAAAGATATATTGCAGTTCAAAAAAACCCCCCCCCCACATGAAATTTGTTTAGTAACTCCCGTGGGACATATGTTTTGGGCTAAGAGCTTTCCTGAGCCAATGTAAGAAAATATATTTTCAAATCTTTGGCACAGAATGGAAGTTGCAGTAGTTTGCATGAAAGAGGAAAGACGAGGGTAACAGCACAAGCCTTCAAGAACAGACTTTTGCTTGAAACCTTCAAGCTTTTTGAAAAAAGGTGAGGATCAATACACTTCGGAATTAAATTCACTGCAGAAGCAGATAAACTAAGAGAATATAAATCAACAGAGAGCAACACTTCAAGGTTTCAATAGCAGCAGTTTAAACAGAGGCATCATTTAAAATTATAGGAACTTTGCAACTGTGATGCATAGTTAGTGGTCTTAGTAGGGGTAGCCTCAGTGGAATGGAAAGAACAGCAGATCAGAAACATTGATGGCAAGTAACACACCTGAATCTATAAATTAGAAGGAAAGAAATTGGACATGGCTTTAAGATGAAAAGCAGTGGTAAGGAATTTGGTTCTCCAGGATATGTGAAAATAGAGAGTTAAGATGATCTATGATCAGCCACCAGAAGCAACAGTTCACCACTTCCATTATCATCTTTTGATTATGTGAACATGTGGATCATCTCACAGGTACAACTGGAAACTAATGGTGTCAAAACATATGCATTACCACAAATGCAAGACAAGGGAGAGGAGCAAGTAGCTTCAGAAAAACATGGGGATCTTCCCTTCAGTAACACTGATGCACAATCTTGGTTAGCTATGCTGAAACTGTGATGATGCTAAGCCAAAATTCTGCTGGGATCAAGGGTTTAAAATGGTGTAAACTGGCTTTGCTGCCAGAAGAGGCAGCTGTATGCCTTAATCTCCATGTTGATGCTTAACCAGGTGCAATCTTTTTATGTAGCTGTGCAGTGAATTGGATCGTGTTATTGATGTACCTGAAGGTTATGGGAACAAAGTAGCAAACAGGAAGAACTGTTTAACCCATCCCTGCTTCTGATGGAAAAATCTGGAGCTGTGGTTTGATAAAGTCAATCCAGCTTTAAAACTTCTAGTGTCAGATCAAAAATTATAGGGCTCTGTCATAGATAGCACTGATTTAATACAAATTCATGCTGCAGTTTGAATTTTGTTAAAACAAAGCCCAAAATGGAAAAAATGACTTGACACTAGTGAGTTTTATGCTAATTTGATGCATCTTCTCTTACAGTTGTCTCAACAGCAACATAAGAGGACAAAGGCGTTGTCAGCTTTATACTTTATGTCCTGACCTAATTAAGTGTAATGGTCACCTCGCATCTCACCCAGATCAAGTTGGTCCTGCTGAGTGACTCAGTGGCATGCAAATCTAATATGAAAGTTCAAGAACCAGTGTCCTCTACATCTGGTGAACAAGTTCAGTATGTGTGATGGATTCCATCTTCATTTTTAAGAGGCTGTACCACTGAGGAGAGAGAACACGGGTATCTACAACATGCCCAGGTAATTGTGATGTTATTACTGTGACCTTATTCCATTAGTTCCAATCCACAATTCCTGTTGTTTGCCCTTATCTTCCATTAGGTTGTGTTTAAAACTGGGTCAGAACCCGAGTGTTCAACATTATTCAAGGACACCTTAGGATAAAGGCCTTGTAAGACTCATTTTG
The DNA here is from genome assembly GCA_013399075.1 of Chloroceryle aenea. Lineage (NCBI taxonomy): Eukaryota > Metazoa > Chordata > Aves > Coraciiformes > Cerylidae > Chloroceryle > Chloroceryle aenea. Next base: position 146,122 of record VWZY01009801.1, read on the forward strand.
GCACCTGTTATTGCCAAAGCCTAGAATTGCATTGCAACAACATGTTTGCTAATATACAGGTATTTTGCAAGGTGTTATTGCCAGTGCTCTTCTATGAGGATGGGGCATTGTGTGTTCTTGATTAGGGACTAGAACTTCCTATGGATTCTGCAAAGTCTCTCTTCAAATTTTAAAAGGAGGTGCTGCCAGTTCATGTAACTTGATTGCAAGTTAGATGACAGTTGTTTTATTATCCTCACACCTACCCGAGACAAAAAAACATTGAGAGTTTCAGCTGTCACTGGCACAAAGACCTTTGTGCCTAGCTGTCCTGGCTGCAGAGGAATGTGAGAACATGACTTAACTACACCCAGAAAAGCAGTCCCAAATGTGCAATGAAAAGACACACTGTAGGTAAGTGTTTTTTTGTTTTGTTTTAGTTTGAGATTGATGATATTGAAACAACTTTTTCCATCCTTTGGCTGTCAGGTAGGAGAGGGAAACCAAACTACTCCACTCGGTTCAAGCGAGGGGGTCAGGGCCCATGAAACGTCAAAGAGACTCTCGGTTCTACACAACGCTGGGTGCCCCAAAGATACGGGCCATCGCTGAACAGGGAGCAGCCCAGGGAATGAGCTACCGCTGGAGGTGGCCCGTGGAGTGAGGCCCCACCAGCTCCTAGTGCCGCCGCTACGGGGAGTGGGAGCAATCAGTGGCAAAGCCTCCTAGCGATGCTGACGACTCTACCGAGGGTGTTGCGGCAGAACAAGACAGGGGTTCCCCCTAGCGAGGGCGCTTTTACCACCCAGAAGCGCTCGCCCCCCTCGGCCGGGGAGCAGCACAACCCCACCACGGCCCCCTCAGCCAGCGGCGCGCAGGCGCGGGATCCGCTGCCGCCCCGGGGACGCTTGCGCAGTGTGACCGAGGCC
>VWZY01009801.1:147113-161950 GCA_013399075.1 Chloroceryle aenea
TTAGTCTGTGCTTTTCATGTTTTCTCATAGTTTACGGGGATGGTGATTTTAGGGCCAAGGGAGCGTTAGCGACCCGTTACTCGCCGTCGGGGCCGTCCCGCTCTGCCTGAGCTCCCCGCGCTGCTGCCCGCCTCGCGGAGCAGCATCCCTACATCTCCTTTTGCCCTCTCTTCCCTCTTGAGGCTGCTCCCTGTCAAAGCGGTCAGGCTCGTTGGAAAGCCTAGGTTTTCCTTTTATTAAAACTAGTTCTACAAATTTATTTATTCTTTTGAAACTTCCCTATATTTTTTTATATATATTATTTCGGGAGATGCTCAGATTTGGAATACTGTGCTTTGAGGCAGTTTTAACAACTGAGTGCAAATAGTGTGAGCTGCTCAGCCTGCTGTAGGCTAGGTGGGCCTGAAGTTACACAGTAGCAAACAGCAATTTGTTCGTTGCAGCTTGCAATAAAACGAGCCAAAGGGATTTCTTTTGTTACTTTTTCCCTTTGGAAAATAAAAAGTCAGTTTACTTCCACGTAGCAGTAGATGCGCTCTTTTTATGTGATGGCAGTCCTAGCTCATCCATTTAAATAACAAGTTTCAAACAGGATGTGCAACTTACTCCAAAATAAGAAATATGTTGCTGTTTATTTAGACATGAGTGTGCAAATGTTAAGAAGGGATTTGCAAGTTGATTGTCTTCCTGAGATATTACTTCAGCAAAGAAGTTCATAGAATCGCAAAATAGTTTGTGTTGGAAGGGAGCTTTAAAGGTCATCTAGCCCAATCCTTCTGACATGGGCAAGGACATCAGCAACACCGAATTTTGGATTTCATTAGTGGATGGCCCTAAAAGTGGAACCCTGTACCTTCTTTAGAAAGCCTTAAAAGTTCCTGTGCTACCTTGGGAAGACAAGTGCAACCAAGTAGTATGCAAGAAAGCCTGTGACAAGAAACTGAATTATGTGTTCTAGCTTAAGATAATTACTTAACTGGAAATCACAGGTTTGAAAGATCTACCAATAATGCAAGTTTAATAAACACAGGATGTATGTAGATGCATGTCATCATGAGAACAACAATCTACTGCTTTTGTAAACTCTGACAGCACTGAAACATCAAGGAAAGACTTCAGGAAGTCTTAAGTGATCTGGACCTATGAAAAGGGGAAGCCAACAAAAGGGAGGTGATAAAGGTTAAAGTAGTAGTTCGTGTTTAGTAATCTGCAAGGATTTGGAGAATATTTCTAAATTACCAGTGAGAAGTGGACAGAAATATGAATATGTGAAGTTTCTGAAGTACAAAAGAAAGCTCAACACAGGCTGTTTCATCAACAAATCCATTTTAGTCTTAGCCTCAAATGCTTTGGAGTTGATTGTTAAAAATATAGTATGATCTATTAAAGTTTTGATAAAAATAGATGTTAGTGTGGTTGATATGCTAAAGTTGACTGTGGAGGTATTTTACTTCAAAAAAACTCAGTCACAGTTCTGATTGCTGTGAAAGATGAGCAGATATCAAAAAAAGCAGCCTTGCTGTGAATGGACCTTTGTTCGTAATTGCAGTGACAGAAGTATTTGGAAGAATTGTTCATCTTTCATCTTGATTTTCATACTCCTTCATTATCTAGAGTGTATCTAGAGCATATCTACATACACTGATTAGTTGCTTCTAGTTTTAACTGGCCTTTAAAGTTCATGGTAACTTTAGAAACGTTTATTTTTAATTTTTAAACTTTTTAATAGACATAGCAAGAAACTGTTATTTTTATTGTTATTCGTAGTAATCATAAATGTGTTGATACAATTAATACGAACGCGTACCTTGAAAATTTACTTATATTTAAGTCAAAGCTTAAACCACTGCTTCTGATTTTTCTTAGTGTGTGGACACAGTAACTGTTGTGATTTAGGATCTTCCAGTTTGTTGACTCTTGAGACATGACTTTCTGTATCTCTCTGAGAGATTTTTTACTGAATCCATGTTAACCTTGTTGGCAATACACCCCATAAATCACCAAAAATTTTGAAGTGCCATTTCACTTTCATGTTGATTAGTAGTAGCTGGGTTGTTATCTAATCATGTTCGAAAAAAAAATTTTTTTTTTTTTTCTTCCCCAAGCTGATACTTAGAATTGCAGCACTTGGTGGATAGTGGAAAGTTGTCTGATTAGAGTCAAACTGCCCTGAGTTATCTTGAATCTTAATTCACGGGGGAATCTTCTATTAAGATAACTACAGTTCTGTTATATCTTTTTGGATTAGCAGATTTCTGCAGAGATAAGTAGATGAAAATAGATCACTGTCTTATAGATCAGCTGCATTTTAATTCAGTTAATTTTCTTTTATGTTGACTCTTATTTTGTACCGGGTTTATATATGAGCACCTATGTAGTTTTGTATAACTTCTTTTTTTTTGAGTTAGTAATGACTCAAACGAAGTGAATTACTCAAATGAAGAAATCCTGATTCCATCCTTAACACTGATCAACTTTTAGACTTTCAGTAGATCAGCTTCTGTGCGTTTAGCATTTGCTTTTTTTTTTTTGAAAACAAAAGTTTCTAAAATGCGAGGAACTAAGACATTAGGATAAATGAGCAGCACTTAAGGATTCTGGCCAGGTTCTTTCAGTTTTGCACACCATTGCAGTTAAAGGTTGACGATATCTGTAAGTTGGGTGTGGTCACTTAATTTACAAAATACTATGGGCCTTGCCACAAAATATTTTATTGTCCTGGTAATTTAGGTCAGTACTATTGAGAATCTTTAGTTACATTTCAGAAAAAGTATTCTTACTTGATAAGAGACAAAGTAAGTTTGTTTCATGATAGAGGAAGGAAAGCAAATGCTGGAAGAAGAATATTAAGGTATAGAGAGATGTCTATGGGAGAATAAGTAATGTTTTGGATTTCTGGCAGTACTGGAAATTGAGATTCCTTTAGAATCCAGGTGGAATTAGCTGGTGCTTTACTGAGCAGTTAGGTCAGATTCTAAGGTGAATTCAAGCTTAGTTACAGCTAAGGAAGGGGCTTGATTTGGATGAAAATGAAGGGTGTATCTACATGAATACCATAGATGGCTTTGACCCTTGTAGGGTAGCTGAATGAGAAGCTTTTGGTGTGAAGTGAACGTAACTGGGTGAAGGTAACTTGGTCCTTTTTTCTGATGTGCTCTGTATTTCTGTAGATATTGAGGCCGTTGCCGTGATTCACATTTAAGTAAGGGTTGCACTTTTAATAAAAGTCTAAGAAAAGATCAAATGATGATGTCATAATTTATGGATATTAGCCATTACTTCACTCTTTGAAAGAGAATATGTAGTCTCACTGAAGGCAAGCCCATGAAGCTGTCATGCTTATTTGTTGAGAATTTCAGTTACCTGTTACATACAGGTTATCCTATAGGAATAGCATATATATTCAGTAAAGAGTTGTGTTTCTGAATCGGGAGCCTTACAGGTCTGCAAACAGCTTTGCTTACCCACATATCCTGATAGGAATATGTGAGTATCAATGTTTGCACTTACAAGTGTTAGAATTTACGAGGCAAAGCATAAGCCTGGATTTGCATTCAAAACTGTTCAAAGATAACACTTAACTGAGTTGCTGTTAAACCTTAAAATGCCACAGTTTTTCTCCAGCTTCTTAATATAATCATGTCAGACTACATCCATTAAGCAGCTGAAAGGCATACTTACTTGGCTTTCCAGATACCCATACAACCTTTCCATTTGTAACACAAAATCCCAAATTTCAGAGGTTTCAAAGCAAAAGGTCACTCATTTGCAAAGAGTCGCTTGTATCAGCAGTGTGCGATTCCATTGTAGTCACATGAATTATGGGAGTAAATTTTCTGTCTTACAGAAAAAAACTCAACAATTTTTTTATCAATAGAGATTATGTAGTAGTTCATTTATGATTTTTCTTTTTCTTTTTTGAAGTGTGATCTGATGCTTTGCTAAGCTGTTTTCACTTCCTTTGTTTTATTTAGTTGGGCCTTTCTCTATTATGTATTTGAAAAAGTGACATTTACCAAAACATTGACAAATAGGAAGTACAGGCATAGTGAATGTCTTCTGTGGAAGTTTGCAGCCTCTTTTAAAATATATAGCCATTATTAACTTGAAGGGACTCGACAGCTAATTAATTTTTTTTTTTTGATACAGTAGTCTATTTTAGACTGTTGTAAGTGCTCAGTGCTAATAACTTGGGCAGTGATAACATTTTTTTAAGGCATAAGGGGCTGATAACTCCCATTAAAATTTAATTTAAAACGTTCTTCAGTCAGTGGAAATACAGACTATACAATATATATTTTGTTTATAAACACATGGCAGTACAGAGGCAGTACTTGAGAATTGTATCCACAATTTAGTAATTGTGTGTGGGTGCTTGTTTGTTTTTTTTTTCCTGTGTGTGGTTTTTGTCTTTTTTTTTAGATTGTTCTTGTATTTAAGCTTTTTAAAAATTTCTTTCAAGTAGCTTTCACTGTGATATTATTGTACTTTTGATTAAATATGTGAAGTAATTAGAAATCTGGCTTCTGTACAACAGACGCTACTGTAGGCAGTTGTTACATGTCCGAGGCTCAGATTTTGAATGAGAGCTATGTATTGATTACTCCTGAGTTAAAAATAAGGGAGGAGAACAGAGATAAGTTCTACAAAATGCTGGAGGAAAAAAAAAAAGTTGTATAATAAGGACAATTTTTTTTTTTAGTTCTTGAATCCACTATATTAGTGTGGAATCACCCAATACCTTTATTCCCACGAAGGTACCCATATAAGCAGTGCTTTTTCAGTTTGGCAAAACTGCAAAATGTTAAAATCATAGGTTAAAGAGTTAAAGAAATAAACTAGAATTTGTGCTGCAATGATGAAGAATGAACACTTGCACATGTCTCATTCCTTTTTGCTTGCAGATTGTTCTTGTTTCAAAGGTTATTTTTGTAATTTAAAGGAAGCAGGGAGCTGCAAGATTAGATTTTAGAATTTAATTATTCCCATATGTACTTTGCATGGGCCAGATATGTTGCAGGTTCATGCATTTGTTACTACTGCCTTTAGGACTTATCTTTCTCATAATAGTCTTCATAATTTTTTAATATCTACAGGTTAAATGCTTTCTTTGTATCATTAGCTAATCCATGATAAGTAAAAACAGTTGAGCACTTCTTTTCATGAGTAATAATAAATTGTTTCAAATTTAAGAACTTTAGAGGAGATAACTAAAGTATATATTTTTTGACTTTTACATTCTGCAGTGAGATAATTAGTGAATTTGTAACATTAATTTGCAAAATCTTAAGTAATCTATTAAATATCTTCAGACTAACACAATAAATAGGTGAGAATTTTATTTTCACCTTTGGATTTCACTGTTTGGCTGTTTAGCAGTGAAAACTGCAGTCTTGCTGCCCTCAGAGTGCTACAGTGGGACAGATCATATCCCTTAATTACTGTTTATGTGCATTACTGTGTTGTGACTCCTCTGGTAATGACGCAGGGCATGTCCAGTGGTGCGGTACGGTACTGTCCTGCAGATGTCCAAGCTGCTGGAGAGTGAACGGGATGCCAGGGCACTGCAGTACTGAGCTGCAAAGTCCCGAAGCAGCTTAGTGGCTTTGGTGGTGTGTGTGATCCAAGCTAGTCAGCCAACTTTGTCGGGGCTTAAAAGTTGTTGCTGTTGGAGTAGGAACTAGATTTTTTTTTTGGCGAAGTAGACCAACTAAGAGAGCTTTTTTTTTTTTTTTTTTTTTTTTTTGGGGGGGGGGGGGAAAACACCCCAAAAAAAAAAAAAAAAAAAAAAAAAAAAAAAAAAAAAAAAAAAAAAAAAAAAAAAAGAAACAAAATAAAACAAAAACAACAAACAAGCCAAACATAATAAATGCAGGCTGATTAAAGACGTTAAGAAATAGGCAGCTTAGTTCTACGATTTTGTCTGCACTGGGCAGTGTGCTCTAGGATTCATCTAGGCAAGTTTCCAGCATTACAGCTCTAGGTGACTGTGGAATCTGCCGCCTTCAGGTGCTTGCCTGAGAGTATCATCTGTGCCCTCTTGCTAGGTCAGTTTTATCTTTCAGTTCATCCTGTAAGACATCTCAAAGAACTGATTTTAATACCTCAAAGTGTTGTTTAAGGATAACAGCCTTGCTGTTAACAGGAATTTAAATCAGTTCTCAAAATTTCATGTCGATGGGCTCATTAAAGTTTCTCTGGGTTGCAATGCATTGCCATTATAGCTCTGTGCTGGAGAAGGCAGCTCCCCTTCCACCCTCTCTTCCTGATTCTATAATCGGATAATCAGAAATAAGGCCGGGGAAAGGTGATTCACTCCCCGCCCCCCAGCGAGCATGGAAAGTTACATCCACATCCAGCTGCCTGTAAAACTGTAGCCTGAACTGGAGCTGGTGTATTTGTACCTTCACCTCCCAGTCCCTTGCTGTGTGGGTGTATTGGTGGCGTGTTTTATTTTTTTGTTGTTGTTTTTTTTTTTTTTTTTTTTCCCCTCCCTTGATGCTGTACTAGCATTTGTCTGGCTCCATGCCTAGTCAGTTCAGGGAGTTAAACTATCCAAAACTATTGACTTCTGTAGTATCAGGATATACATTTTTGTGAAAATGTATCTTCATGTGCCAGCAGTTGACAGGAAGTGGTTGCTAAAATGTCTAGACAAAGCACTTTCTAGAGAGCACATAGACCTGACAGGAAATGTAAATACAAGTGAGACTGGGTGTGACAGCATATGCTATAATTAATACTACTGGGATATGACACACGGAATGTATTGGCAGGAACACCTTATGATTGGAGCATCTGGCTAGACATCTGTGGGTGTGAGGTATTTTCTGTGAAGTGAGTTACTTTCTTACATGTGTGTGTGGAGATTGGAGAGGTAGCGTAAACTTGCACTAAACTGCAAGTCAGTGAGAATCCTTAAAAGTTTAATTCTGGTGGTTAAGAAATGGAAAACTCAGGAGAGAGCAGAAAGGAGGGAGTAAGATGGGAAGGTTACTACAGAAAAAAATCAATCATCATCTCTTTAATGCAGAAGCTACAGATAAGAAGAGGGGTGGGAGAAGGACCTAGGAGGAAGCTTCCCAGAATGTAATGGTCTTTTGGTTAGCTTTAGAAACAACAACTTGGAGTTAGTGTCAGAAGAAATTGGATGTTGCTGTGTCCTCTCAAATTTCTCTAGGTAGACTTTCCCATCTGAGATAAAGTCTAGAAAGACGTTTGGTTGGTAAGTTTATAACTTCACAAGAATTTGTTTTGATAGTAATATAAATTTCAGAAACATTGCTAATCATTCTTGCATTCTGTTTTGCATCTTAGTTCTGTCCTTTTAAGATAATTTTTATTTAGAAATTTTGCACAGAAAATTCAGATACACAGTGATTGCCATTGTGTTTCCCTAGAAGAAAAAGAATTCTGTCCTTAAGGAATGGCTTGTCCTTAAAGAAAAGCAATAAATAAGGCCTGTGGCCACATGCTGAATATCAACAAAAACCATCTCTTTAATAGTGGTGCACAGAGTGTTACTGCTTGAATGATGCAGACATTGTGTAGGAAAAAAAATAAAGTCTGTCACTGCATCATATAAAGTTAGCATACTCCCATTAAAAATGGGGTGCTATAAATAGATTCAGTTTTAATTCTGTAATGTTCCTCAATGTTTTCGTTTACAATCTTTATATTGTTTAATGTGCATGATAATGAAATAACAGAGGACATCTTTTGTGTTGCAACATCTATTTTGCAATTTTTATTTTTTTTTTTTTTTCAATTATTGTGTTTATGTTAAACTGGAAAATATTGTCCCCTTTTGTTAGGGGCTTTGGAAAGATACTTTTTTTTTTTTTTTCTGTGTATAGTTTGTGGAGTGTTTTCATTTCAGGGCTACTTTGAAGCAAATACTGTTCATGTTCTGCTCAGTCCATTACTATTTTCCCTTTGACATCAGTAAGTCACTAGAAGGAAAAATACTGTTGAAAAGTACTGGTTTTATGTCCTTGTTAAATCACAGCTTCTACAAGGTAAACTTCGAAAAATGTATTTCCTTTTTTGCATGTTCACAGCTCTCAGCAGAAAACATTTTTCTTGGTTGCACAGATGGTTATTTTAGTCCATTTTTTGCTGGTGGCTGCTTTCCCAGTCCTTGGAGTATACAGACATCATCATGAAATGATCTGATTTATTCTCTATTTCCTGGCTTTCTATTTGAGTCTCTTAAAACATGTTTTGTAAGCTATTTCAGCATTCAGCTCTAAGTTGCACCGTCTCCCAGTCTTCATACAGGCTTCTTGGAGGCCATTTTGACTATTTTGTAACAGTATTAATGGATATGTGTGTATTTTAATATTTTTAATAGTATCCTATGAAACAATTTGTGAAGTTTGGACCTGCATTCTAAATTCCTGTCTAATTGACTGCTGTCTTAGTGATGGTTGTTTATAGCTGACAAACTAAAATGGTTTCATAGAACAAAACTTTTGTACTTAGTGCTTATTGTATTCTAATGATAAAAAAACCCAAGCCTTGATTTTGGTGTGTTTTTTGTGTGTGGGTTGTTTTTTATTCCTGCTATATCAAAAAGAAAAGGATGGCTACATCTTCTTTAGTATCTGTTGCTAAAACTAGTACTACAAAGGACAGACTTAGTTATGCTTTGCATGATAGCAACTGAACATCTATTGCTAAAGGTCTCGCCAGTATGTTAGAGTTGATGGATTTTTTTTTTTGCAGAGTCTTGCCAATTTTTTCTGCCACTCTGTGGAGCAAAATGGAAACAAGGCTTTCAAATCCAAGCTGTATTCAACAAAGGAACATTTTAGCAGTGTTCTTGGAGCTGGTGAAAAGCTGGGGTGGTTTGTTTTTTTTTGGAGGGGAAGGTTTGTGGAGGTTTTTGTGTGTGTGTGGTTTTTTTTTTCTTGAGGTGCATTGCTTCAGTTCACCTCTTTGTCTCTGTAACTGTTCTGCTCTGTCAAAGAAGAAGCAGATGTGTTGCTTTAAGATGACCTGAGATGATGTCCATAATGTTTTCTAAAAGCTACTTTTCATCTCCCTTCTCTTTCAAGTTTTTCCTGTTAATTCCTGTAGCCAGGAGCATGTTTGCATGCAGTAGTTCAACATTTGCTTTTGTGTTATGTAAGGGCTGGACACACAAAATACATTACTTCCAAGCAGGTATTGTTCATAATTTAAAAACAAAATAAATCTGATTTGGAGCTTACAGTGGCACGTACAGGACACCAGTCTATGGAAACACCAGGTGCATAATTTCTTTTAATAAGACTTTACAACATGAGTTAAACAAGATAGTGATGAGTAGCTCTATACTATTCTCCCTTTAAACTTCTTAATGATGGAAAAGGTAGCATATATTCAGAAGTACTTGTCTCTTAGGAAAAATTATGTCCCTAAACTAGTAATTAGAATTATTATTGATCACAAATAATTTTCAGAGTGGTGCATAATGTTTTGCCTTTTTATGCCACATCCCTTAACACTTCAAATAATGTATAGACTAAATATATTAATAGCAAGTCCTAAACTGCATTTTTTTTAAAGAGTACACTTACAACATTTCTAAGTGTTAGGAAATGTCTTAGGTTATATGGAGTGTTGTAAAATATATCATTTATTGTACTAAACCTTTATGGTTGAGCAACAGTCTCTGCAGAGAAAATACTAAATCACACTGACTATAATTTGTACATCACACTCCAGAGAGAAATTTACCTAGTGCACAGATATTCAAAGGCTTCTACTTTAGGCCTCTTATTTTACAGGCAGTGTCAGAAAACTATTTTTTTTTTTTTACAGAACTTTTTATTTAGTTAAAATTTGGTTCAGTCAGTTATAGCTACTTCTGAAATGGTACTGCTCCATTTTTTAATAGCTCCTTTTTCTGGAAAAAAGTACAGGTAAAATCAATAAATCCCAAGATTAAGTCAATTAAAACTAAAATAGAAACTATTTCTGTGCTATCAAAGAATGTATCTTGCTTGCTTGTGTGTTTTCTGAGCCTCACGTTTCTTATTTTTATCTAAAAGTCTGAAATTTGCCTCCTGTTTTTCCTTGCTGCTGCTGTCATGCCTTATGTTCAGTTTGCATTAGCCATTGATGAGGGTTTTTAGAAGCTCCTTCATTCTTTTCTTTATCTGTTATTATTTTTCTTCATGCATATGTTTCTGAAACCAGGAAGCACGTTGAAACAAAGCACGTGTACTTTGCTTTGAATAGTTTTGTATTGAAGAACGAATCTTGTATCTACCATTCCTGCAAAGAATACTTAATAGTAGAGTTGAAGTATTTTTCTCCTTGAGTAGAAGTGAAAGTAGTTTCAAAGACTTTAGGATGTATGATTTTAATGCTTCAGTTAAATTTTACTAGTTTTGCAGGCATTCCAAGTTGTAGATGGATTTATTATTATTGTTGCTATTATTTACCAAACTTGAAGTCTTGTAAATGTGTATTCTTATTTTCTGTTATATGTTTGGCCTTCCTTGATTGAAATAATTCTTTAAAATATATATAGATTTCTGAAGAGTACCCAGGATTTTTCATTTGTATATTTGTGGTTTTTTTTTTTTAAATATGCTCTGTTTCATTTGTTTGGTCATCTGGTTTATCTCAATTGCAGCCAAGGGGCAATTTTCCTTTTTCCTGTAAGGTTCCATAAATATATTTGACTCTAGAACTGTATTTTCACAAGAGCAAATTTTCTTAGCTGATACTCTAGAGGATGTTATAGGCACATAAACCAACAACTTCTTGGTATGCTTATTTTTGTTCTATGCATTCCACTATTTGGTGATGAGTCTTCACCTGGGATTAGTTTACTGTGTAGCATACAATATTGATCCCATTTTTGTAGTTGACATAGAAGTTAATCTCTTGAAAGATGCCTTGGGTAAATAAATGTGTAGTTTAACATTAGTTACTTGTGGAGCAGTAGGCACCAGGGATGACTTGAGAAGAGCTGCAGAAATACTTGAAGTTAATTTAAGGGGAGAAGGAATGGGATTTCCTCCTTTTAGCATCAACCTTGGTTGAATGATTTAATCTTAACTTCAAGAATTTTCAACCCCCCCTGTCTGTCAGACTGGAAATGAAAATATTTTCAAATAATTTGTTCAGCTGTCTTGATTCTGTGTGTGTAAGGGAGATTAAAAAGCCAGAGCTTTGAGACAAAAAATTGCCTGCTCTGTGTTTGTCTAAACCACAGAGGCTTGAGGCAATCTTTGAGAAACCTGGAGAAACTAGGCATAATATGTGGTGGTATCAGAATGGTGCTGTTTTCATAGATTGGTGTTTCTTTATTTTAGTTGTATCTTATTCATGATGTGTTTTGAAGTACTAATCCTTGTCATTAGATAATATATTTTATGCATCAGAGGAAAGAGGGGTGTTTGCATGCGTGGGTTTGGTTCATGGTTTTGTAAAGGATATCTGAGAGGTGTAGTAGACTGGAAAGGAATCTCCTAGTGGCATTTTTAAGTGTCAAAGTAGTTATCCAGTTCAAAGATGTAATTGATGTAAGTGAAGAGGTGGATGGACGTCTTGGATCTGTTGGATGCGTTTGATAGAGGACTTGTCTGAAATTGCAATGCATGTAGCAGAAGTTGTGGAATAAACTGACAAAATGAATGAGCTTCCAGAAGCTGGTGTGCACTGGAGAGCTTTTAGAACTTAAACATAAAAAAAGTTGAATGATGAATATCTGAAGTCTTGCTTAGAATGAACTTGATTTTTGAGGGCTGGATGGGATGGCAAATGATGTTTTTTGTAAGTGTATCAGGAGTTTAGGGGAACTACATTATTCCAAGTTAGAGGTTTGTGTTGAACAAATCAGCTGAGTTAATAATTAATATATTGTATACCTGGATGAAGAGAGAAATATACCCTAGAAATTTACATCTCCTGTAATGGAAAGTGCTTCTATAGAAGCCTTTGGAGTTCTTCAGAATCAGGAAAATATTTACAGGGATGATCCAGTTGATATAATGAGACAAAAGGCATCTCTCAGACTCTCGCCAAATGCATTTGAAAATAGTCTTGTCAGCCTAAAATTGAAAGCCATTGTATGAACAGCTACCTTGCCGAATAAGAAGTGGATGTGGAACTAAATGATTAGCCCTCTTGGTGGAGTGGAGACGTAGAGACCTGTAATGTGTTTCTTAATGGCCTGTAAACCAGCATGAGTGGTGGGTTGACAGAATTTGGTGAATTGCTTGATGTAATAAAAATGACAGTAAGATGAAGGATTTTGGACGAAAACCAGTATCTGGGCAATAACATGGCAGCGCAATGTAGAAAAATGAAAATTGTATTGGGAGTGATGACAATTCTGTCTTATATATACAAGATGATGATCACAAAGACCAGAAATCTTTTAGTACAACTGGTAAAGGCAGATTGGGTGTTAGAGTTGCTAGAAATGTGGTAGGAAACAAAAGAGCATAAACCAGAACATCATTATCCTACTACATAGGTTTGTGAGTTGTCTGTGTGTTGAATACTACTTCAGTTCTGAAGGTCTTATGTTAGAATTTTTTGAGTGTAGTAAAGCTGGAAAGAGCTCAGAAATTAAGACTGCACAAAATATTTTTGTGTGAAGAGTAAGAAAGATATGTATCTTCTATCTGGCATGAGACCATCTAGGTGTCCACATAATTATATGTGGTAGAGGTGGTAGGCAGGAATTGATTATTGCTTGTTTCAGTGTAAGAAGTGGGGAGCATCAAATGAAACTTGCAGGAGCTGTGCTCAAAAGGAATGAGATGAGGGGTTTGAGGAATGGAGCTTTGTATTGCAAAACCTTTCATAAGGAGCATTGTGGATGGCAAAATATTATATGGTTCAGAAGGAAAATGGGCATTTTTGTGGCAGAGAAATACGTAGCTGTGTAGAAACCAGGTCCTTCTCAGTAAGGAAGCTTCTAGCCATACAAGGGATTTCTTAACTTGAGGATAATTTGCATCTACAGAGAACTGTGATTGGAGAATAGTGTACTTAGATACATGGACCTGGTCAAGTTACTCATGTGCAAGAGGGAAGTTGTGTGGTCCTTTCAGATAAGATAAAGATAGATAGTTAAGGACTTCTTGCTGACCTTATTTGCAGACGTCTTAAAAAGATTGCATTGAAGAGAAGGATGAATGTGTGAAGGATGGCTGGGAACAGTGGCACAACATGGGAAAAGTGAGTGTGAGTGGCTGAGGGTGGCAGCAGAGGAAATGGGAAACGGGTAATATGCTGCTTGGTTCTGAAAACCAAAATAGGTGTAGAATAATGGGATTTTGAATATGTAGATTGGTTCTTTAATACTTCATTTATTATTATGCCAATTCTGGTGTTCTGTTACAATAATTCTATATGGGTGTATTTTCATATGTTAATGACATAAGCTTGCATGATATAGAACATCATCTTTTTCTCCACATAATATTTAAACAGTGCAGTTATATACACCTCAGACAGTAAGTTAGGCATTGTAGTTTGATAAAAAGGCTGTTAAACAGAGATTTACACCAGACATGTAAACTGCAGTAAATAATTTTGGAACCAAACCTAAAATATGTTTCTCTTGTCTGTTTGTATTTACAGGATTCTGAGTAACAATAAAATAACAGAGTTGAGGAATGGTTCCTTCACTGGATTACACCTTCTGGAGAGATTGTAAGTGCCTCTTAAAAAGCTATTTTCACTTCTAAGTTATATACTGTTTGTTCCATTAGTAATTCTGAGGACTTGTCGTACTGAGAAAATGTATTACTTGAGATGTGTTGTTTATTTTGTTGTATTTTTGTGATTGAAGAGTTAACATAATTAAGTGTCCCCTTCATTAATAGGAATGTCATGTAGCAGCATAAAGACATAGCCTCACCTCTGGGTGAGACTTGGACAGTTTCAGTGGGAGAATCACTGGAATGCTGTGATGACTGGATTTGCTTTGTTTTTGTAGGTCTCATAATAAGAGAATTTGTCATAAAGAGAATTATATCTTTAATTTCTTATGAAGTGTCAAACCCTTTATCAGAAAATTGTAAAGTATATTTGTAGGGGAAGCAGATATATTAGAGCCTCTAAAAGAGGCTAGGTTCATTGAAAGTTTGGTGGTGACATTTATTTTAACAGTTTTGCTGCTTATTTTGCAATGTCAGTATATACTGAATGTGGAGTGAGGGCCAGGAAATGGGAGTGTGTCTGATGTGAGTAACTTCTTGGACACCTTTTGGTTCCTGTTTTCACTTTCCCTTTCAGGTGATATATCGCCTATAAGAAACATTTTAGCTTCTGTTACAGTCAGCTTTTTGGAGCTGGTAGAAGGTCAGGATTGGCAGGTTGATCTACCTGGGAGCAAGCAGGAACTTCAGAGATAAGGATTTTTCTAGTCTATTTGACTGGGAAAGTAGCCAGTTTCATAATAATCTTGCAACATCTAGGAAAGGTTCCAAAAATTTTTTGGCTTCCAGGGATTAAAGGTATTTTATTCTTCATCTGAAACAAAGGTTGCAATCCTGGTCACCTGGCCTAAATAAATTCAAACACTTCCACAGTTCCATCCCCACATGCCAGAAGAAAGGTTTGTCTTCTGCCAAAGAAGCAAGGTTAGCAGCAGTGATGGCATTTGAGATCTTATGTATTATTGCTTAGGTAATAAAGGCAGCTGCTGACAGTAGTTATTTGTTGTAACTTGTTATAATTTTAGACAGGAAATACTTGAAACCCTAATTAGTTTGAGATTATAATTTACATTTGCTCTGTGAATCCAAATCTTAGTTTTCTTTACAATAATAAGAATGAAGGTTATTTCCATGTAACTCCTGTCATTTGTAAGGACTTTTTTT
>VWZY01009801.1:166137-196597 GCA_013399075.1 Chloroceryle aenea
TTTTTTTTTTTTTTTTAGTAGTTTTAATTGCTAGATGAAAGATCTAGTTATTGTTATATAAAAGATGTACCAATAAGATGGAATTTGGGGAAACTGTGATATTATCCTAACTTAAACCCTCTTCTAAATGATTTCTTTTGGACAGATTTTATTTGGACAAATTAATATCTATAGCTACAACCTGTGGTTGAGCTTTGCCAAAGAAAAATTATTAAAATCAGCATCTGAGATGAGTAAATTCCTGTTGCTAAAAATCAGGAGTTTGTATAAATGTGTGTGAAAACCTAAGACAAACTTCCTAATGAGATTGTCTCCCTCCACCTCCCTTTTATATGAGAACCCTATCAGTCTGCAGTTTTAACCATAAGTGCCATTTCTTCATTTAAAAACTGTCCTAGATTCTGGAATCCTGACAGTTGCACCAGCCTCTGTATCAGCATCTTTTACTGTTTCTGATGGTCAACACTGTTAATCTTGAGATGTTTAAATAATCTCTTATTTCACAGTTTTCATCTGCTATTACTTTTTGATAGATGAATACATAGCTAGTGCTTACTAATGACTGCCACTGGGAGGGGCGAAAAAGCCCCTGAGACTCCCCAGCTGTTGTAGCTGCAGACTGAGAAGACGCTAACACGTGAGGCATTCAGGCATTCATTGTCAGCAGCACCAGGAAGTACTTGCTACCGGTGATACCACCCCTTGAATACTGTGTCCGCTTTTGGGCCTCTCACTAGAAGAGGACATTGAGGTGCTGGAGCATGTCCAAAGAAGGGCAACAAAGCTGGTGAAGGGCCGAGAGAACAAGTTGTATGATGAGCAGCTGAGGGAACTGGGGTGGTTTAGCCCAGAGAAAAGTAGGCTGAGGCCAGACTGTATCACTCTCTCAAACTACCTGAAAGGAGATTGTTGTGAGGTGGGGGTCAGTCTGTTCTCCCGTATCACAAGTAATAAGTAATAGGACAAGAAGAAACAGCTTCAAGTTTTACCAGGGGAGGTTTAGTTTGGATATTAGGAAAGATTTCACAGGCAGTACTGGAACAGGCTGCCCAGGGAAGTGGTGGAGTCACCATACCTGAAGATATTTAAATGACTTGTAGGTGTGGCTCTTAAGCAAATGCCTTACTGGTCACCTGGCAGTGCTGGATTCATGGTTGGACTTGATAATCACGAAGGTCAAGATTAGCCAGAAGATTCTATGATTAATGCTTTGCTATCTTATTTGCAAAGTACAGAATATACATTGAAAGAGTTTTATAAAACCATGAAAAATGTTGGCATTTCTTTTACTCTAGAATTAATAAAATCTTTTTTAATTATCCTTTTGCAACTGAGGTTAAGGCCTACTAAGGGAAGAGTAAAAAGAATACATTCAATATGTTTGATAGTTGTATCAACTCTTTGACACAATGTATAAACATGTAGAAGTAGTAAAACTCCAGCTTTTAATTTTAAAACTAATACAGTTTTTTTCAAATGAGCAATGGATTTAAGAAAGGTGTTTCAGGGAGTACACTCGGAATTTAAGTAATGAAATTAAAGATCACTGATAATCGAGACTAGTGGATTTCCTAGGCATGTCATTGAGGTTTTTCTCCCCGAGTGTTTTCCACAGCAAGAAGCTTTAGTGGGACTCGCATTATTTTAAACTGAAATATAAAATATGAACAGTGTCATTTCTATTCCCTGTTCCAGGACTGATGGTAAATAAGTGATGAATAACATCTAGTATTCTCAGATATTTCATGGTCTCAGTATTGAGTTTATAAGTCCGCTGAAAGGCTTTAAAACGTTACACTTCTTCAGTCTCCTGATACTACTTGGAAGTAGTTGGCAGTCTCTGCCACCATAGCAGGCAAGAAAATGAAGTTAAGATAAGTGTGTATATGTCATAGTTTTACTGCAAGGTAAAGTGAAAGTATTTAAAGTATTTCAGGCATTTAAAATGCTTATTAGCTACAGCACTGAAGCATGATCCACGTGCCATGACACTGTGTGCTGTACCATGATTTGTTAATTTAGCTGTAAGAAATGCTACTGTGAAATTTTGGGATGAATGTATATTTTCTGCTTATGCATATCTGTGTGATGGTAGATGTAATCCTCTTGTACTGTTCTCTTTTAGGCAATTGTGGTAGATTTAGATGGTTTTTCCATCTTTGCTTACTAAAACATTGCTTTTCATTGAAATTACAATTTTCTTGTCATGCTGGGTGTTCACGTATTGCCAAGGAGTGAGAAATACGTCTTGTATAAGTGCCTGTGAAGTTTAAAATAGTAGTATAGTAAAAAATCTTGGATGAACAAGGAGGTAGAAATAATTTTATCATTCATGCGATGATGAAGTTTGTTCCGAACTGTGTAGATGCTGGCATGTGCTTTCTGTGACCTTTCAAATTTAGCTGTATCTGCAAAATATCTCAAGTTAGGAATTAAATCTTCTATATCACCTGTAAAACTAATAAAGCAGTTTAATGGCATAGTTCCTTTAAATTTCTCCTTACAATCTCCTAATCTGGAAACATAAGGTTTTAAAATTTAGTGCTCTGAGTTTTTTTCACCAACTTCATTGAGGATTTTCAGCCAGGTTTTCACTTTTGTGCCAGTAACATTAGTGGAAACTTTCAATGTTGCATCTTAGGTGTATTATTAGGATCTTGTTTTGCTTTATGTTGGTCACTACTAAAGTATTTAAAGTTGGGTAGGCTGAAGAAGTCAGCACTGTGCTAACCAGTATTGTACTGTTCTATGAGCAAATGGTACACCCTGAGCAGCTGTTATCGATTCAAACGCTAAGTATCTTTAACTGATAGAATATTTAAAGGAATACACATGTTGTGTACAGTCTTCTTTCTAGTTAAAATACATCACTTCAAATTTTCAAAGATACTAACAGAGAAAGAAGTTTATTGTATGTGGGGGTTTTGAGGCTGTTTTCAAACAAGGTGAGACAACTTAAGTGTATCTTCATGAGCGTATATATGTTTTAAAGGATAATTTGTGGTAAATGTAATGTTAATTTTTTTTTTTTTAATTAATTTTTCTCTGCAGAGACCTTAAGAACAACCTTATTAGTACTATAGATCCAGGAGCTTTTCTTGGGCTTTCATCTCTGAAGAGACTGTAAGTATTATATCTAGACAGTTTAAACAAAACAAAAAATTAATCTTAAGAGTAGAGTAAGTTTTAGGTTCTGGAAATTTAGACAGAAGAACTATTATATATTAAAATTGAATATGTATATGCCATCTTAATTTATACACATACATATATATGTGTATAAAACAAAGTCAGCTTTCAGTCTTAGGACTGAATAATGTTCACTCACTGTGGCTTGGCAGTCTCGCTGGTTCTTACTGACAGTCTTTTCTATTACTCCCCCTTTTTGTATTTGATGCCTTGAAACATCCCCGTTTGAATGTTCAATTGGAGCATTGATGCCATCAAATCTTGATTTGTTAAATTTTAAACTCCTCATGTTTGGTTTCTTTTGGATTCCTCCCCCTACAAGGGTCATAGTGGGACAGAGTCCCTTGCTATTAATACTACACTGAAGCTCCAGTGCTGTTAATGCTGTTTATTGAAGATTTTGCCAACATTCCCATTAACACATTTTTAGGAGATTTATACCTTGGCTGTAAAAATTCTGAAATGCTGTCCCAGAAGAAACTTGAAAAACAACACCTCAGCATGATGGCCTGCCCCCCCGGCCACACTTCTTTGCCATTTGTTTGTTTGTTTTTAATACAGTCTTCAGATTTTCAGAGTATCTGGGGCAGCTTTTAATTGGTAGCAGCTTTGTCATGACCCCCACCATTCATTCCCCTTCCCCTTTCAGCACACAGCTTTTCTTAAATTTTTGTACTATGTATCTGATCATTTGTCACTGATTAGGTGATCTGGCTCACTTAAAAGGAAGTTTTGTTGGTAATTGCACTAAACCCAATTCTGGACCATTACTATTTCCAAGCTGAATTTTTTTTCATTTAAGAAATTTTGGCAATTCAATTTAACCGTATGTGGGCAAGCTATTACTACTTTAGAAATGGAATAAGGACTCTGTTCATGTATGTACACCCATATAGCGGCACTTTGTGTGTTTTGCTGAAAAAGACTAAATATATGTATGGTGCAATCTGTTGCTCATGAATTTTAGTTGAAATACTTATGTTTGCAGACTGTACATCACTTGGAAATAAAAATTTATTTCAATTTTTATTTTTTCCTAGAGACTTAACTAATAACAGAATAGGCTGCCTGAATGCAGATATATTTAGAGGACTGGTAAATCTTATTAGATTGTAAGTATAATTTTTGTTTATAATTTCACTTATTAAGTTTTAGTATTATATATGTTAACATTCTTTGTTTCTATGAGAGCAGTTTGTATGCTCTTGAAAGACATACAGTGTGGCTGTGGTTGTGGTTTGTTCTTCCGTAGCAAACAAAAAAGAAAACCCCAAAACAACCCAAAGGGCAGCACAGGCAAAAACCCCATACCACCCCAATGCTCTCTTTGCTTTGCAACCATTTTCACATCTATTAGAAGGCATAGGAGGGGAGTATCAGACTGTACAAAATATTTTTTCCAAAGGAAAAATTTTTTCGCTAGGAAAATATTTCGGGGTTATAGAAATTTTTTTTTATCTGTGGCATGACTTCAGTGCTGTTGTGTTTTGCTGCCTTTCTTGCATCTTTTGTAGTTCTTTGTTTACTTTATGAAAGTAATATGTAAGATTATGGAATGCTTCTTTGCCCTGATGGTTAGCTTCTTACACAATACTTTCACTGATAAAAAGTGAAATGTATAGTATTTTAAAAAAATTACTCTGCTAGATGAAACGTGTTTCTTATAACAGGTTAACAGCAACACATCAGTTCATTGTGAACAACAAAATTAATTTTAAACTTCTTGAAATGCATGCTTAATATGTGCTAATTGTTGATTTAAGTAAAATAAAATATTTGCTTTCAGTCCTTTTTCCCAGTCTTAAAATTCTATAAGCTAAATACCTGTACTGGGGAGCAGCTTAATTTGGGATTTTTGCTAGCCTGTCAGACCTGATTATTATTCTTGTAGTCTTGTCGGCTATGACAGGGTCATAATAGCATCTCGTAGGTTTTAAAATAACGTTATCTTTAAGAGAGATTTTTATTTTTATTTTGCTTGAGCATGAATTTGAATCATGTTACTTTTATTTCTTAGGAATCTTTCTGGAAATCTGTTTTCTACACTTACACAGGGAACATTTGATCATCTCGGTTCACTAAAGTCTCTGTAAGTACTTAATGAGTCTAATCTTTATTTGCATCATCATTTGTGTCCCTAGCAAAAATCATCTTGTATACACTTGCTTGTACTACAGTTTCGTGGTTTTACTTTTAAACCTTGTAACAGTGGCTTTTGTATCTGAATAAGCACATGGGAAATCCATACACAGACCTTTGGATGTTTATATTATTTCCTTTGGCATTTGTTACACAGTTCTGAAAACACAAAGCTATACTGGCATCTGGGCTTCTGAAAGTTTTATTCTGTATATATCATTTATTACTTTTTATTTCATATGTAGCATTTTACATCTTTTTTTTTTAACAAAGGGGATAAACACTTCTGAGGAAGATTTTAGTCCTTGAAGATAAATATAGTTTTATTATATGTAACAATGGGTATGTTTCCACCTTGATATTTTTCTTAAGGAGTACTATTTGTGTAAAGAAGAAAGTAAATGATAAAAATATCAGTGCTGATGATTAGCTTGCATTTTTTCCCTGGTATTTATGACAGTTGGCTGACTATACTGGGACTTACTCAAAAGCCTGACTTCTAGTTTTGACACTAAGTTAATTTCTTGTTTATAAATGCAAATGTTTCTCTCCTTCAGCTTCTTTTAATTGTTCGTAAGTTGTTACTCCTGGTATTTTAACTGTGTACATAAAGGTTGCTGTCCAAGAACATCACAGTTCTGATGAGACAACCTGGATATAATCATTGCTATTAAAAATGTGTGTGTCTGGAGGAATTCCTGTGAACAAAGACCAAATGGAGTTTCACAGGAATGTTGATTTAGTGTTTGAAGTGTTCTGCCTGTGATGTTGTGTTATCCTCTATAGACATTTACAAAAACAAAAGAAGGTTATTTTCACTGGAGGTAAAAAAGCCAGTGTAGACAGGGATATGTTTTGATACATTTTTAACTGGTATCTAAACAGACAAAATATTTATATTGTCCTTTAATTTTGTTGACTACAGTGGACACCTATGGGGAGATTTGGTATGGTCTTTTAATAGAAAATATTAAATCATATGGAGAAGCATTTATAAATCAATGAAAAGCTTTATATGATTTTTGTATGAAACAGAATAAAACCATCATTAAAATTGTCCGAGTAGTGGCTCTGAATAGAGGAATAGGTGAGAGGCTATTTTTGTATTTCTGTTGATTTTACTGTTTAAGCATTTGACTGCTAAAATGAAGCAAAGAAGAGTCTTCTTGTTATGGTGATGAATATTCAAGCAATACCTTGCTATTGCTCACTTAAATAAAATGACCTCCCTCCATGAAAGAAATTACTAGAATTTTTTTCTTGTGCATGTACAAGATGTTCCCCATGTTTATTGGAGAGGATTCCTTATCTTGGGGAGTGCGTACTTTTGTACACAGACCGCAGTTTGCAGAGGATTAGAGTATTTTCCAGTACATAGTGTTAGGCAACTCTGCTGTGATCTGGGGTTTGACTGCTTGTTGTCTGCATGTCTCTGGTAATGAGAGGCATTGCACAGCTTTCACGCCTTTGAGTGTTGCATTTTTCCCTTGTGGATACCTGTTTTGTGTTGCAGAGAATTTCAGACTGATTATCTTCTTTGTGATTGTAACATACTGTGGATGCATCAGTGGTTAAAAGAAAGAAATATAACTGTACGTGAAACTAAATGTGCCTATCCCAAGTCACTTCAGTCACAGACAGTGACTGGTGTTAAGCAGGAGCTTCTAACCTGCGGTAAGTACTCCTGACAATTTTTCTCATGCATTCGATATTCTGTTAATATTAGTGATCAGACTTTTTCTGATTTGTTTTGTTTCCCTGATATTCAGCGCTTATATGATAGTGGTGTGGTGGGTTGTCACTTGCTGGATGCCAGGTGCCCACCAAAGCCACTCTATCACTCCTCCTCCTCAAATGGACAAGGGAGAGAAAATATAATGAAAGGTTTCTGGGAGTGATTACTGACCAGTTTCTGTCATGGGTAAAACAGACTCGACTTGGGGAAATTACTTTATTACCAATAAAATCAGAGTAGGATAAAGAGAAATAAAACCAACTCTTAAGAACACTTCCCCCCCAACTTCTCTCTTCTTCCTGGACTTAATTTTATTACCTAATTTCTTTACCTCCTCACTCCTCCAAAGTTGCAGAAGGGTGAGGAATGATGGTGTTGCAGTCAGTTCATCACGTGTTGTTTCTGCTGCTCCTTTCTCCACAGGGAGAGGAGTCCTCACACGCTTCCCCTTCCCAGTGTGGTCCCTTCCTCGGGACACAGTCCATCGTGAACTGCTCCAGCATGAGCCCTTCCATAGGGTGCAGTCCTTCAGGAACAGAAGGAGCCAGTTGTAACTGTCTTTATGGGACAGGGACAACTTCTAGTAGCTTCTTACAGAAGCCATCCCTGTAGTTTCCCCACTACCAAAACTTCCGCACAAAACCAATACAAGTGGTAATAGTAATTATTCTTTAAAAGCTGATCTTTAGTCATGATTCAATGTTGTTTGCTTTTGGAAATAGTTAATAAATCAATCAGTGATTGTGGATGTTAGTATGTAGAAAATAAAGATGAGTAGCACCCTCTGGAGATAAATTCCTTTTTCTTGATAATCCACATTTCTCAGGGATTTTTACCTAAACTTCACAGGAGGAATCAGAAACTGACTTTTTTTTTTTAGCTATCTTACTTCACATATGCAGATTATTCCAAGTCCAAATTGCTGAAGTGAAAATTTTATGACTTTCGTACAAGGTGATTCTGGTTTCGGTTATCCTTTTTGTGATGAAACCATGACCAACTTGATTAACTTATTTGTTTTATTGGAGTTAATCCACCTGGCAAAATAATAAAACATATGTATTTGTGATTTTGAAATCTTAAGAATGAGCAATTGTAAAGAAATAAAATGCATATGTTTTTCATTGAAGTTTACGCTTTTCCCACTTGGTCATAGGCTAGCAAAAGATTTTTGGAATGTATTATATGAAAGGAATACACATTTTGAAGGAATATTATGAGAATTTTTATTTTTCAATATCTGATATATCAAATGTAGTTTTTATGTAAAATCTTTCAAGATGCAGTTTACAATAACTGATGGTGGTTTTTTTCTCCTTTTTTGAAAATAATGTATATAACATTCTTGTTATTAATTGTGGTTTTATTTCTTGAATTCTAGAACCACCACTTGAATTACCATCGTTCTATATGACTCCATCTCATCGTCAGGTTGTCTTTGAAGGAGATAGTCTACCCTTCCAATGTATGGCTTCGTATATTGATCAAGACATGCAAGTCTTGTGGTATCAGGATGGAAAGATAGTGGAAACTGATGAGTCCCAGGGTATTTTTGTTGAAAAAAACATGATTCATAACTGCTCACTGATTGCAAGGTGAATCCGTAAAGAGAAAATGTATTTCCCACTCCTTATTTTCCGCTCTGATCTAGTGACTATTTCACAACCAGTAAGGCCTTCTTATATTGTTACTGAGTGAAAATACATGTTGTCTCAGTTTAGGGTCAGGGTGGCACCCTGCAGGTGCGGCCTTTCACTTTCCTGCACCCCCCAATGTGGTGCACAAGATCCAGCAGTGGCCTTGGTCTGCACACCAACCCTTGGTAGTAACTCTAAACATGGGGCGTTATCACTGCCAGCAGCAGACACTGCAAACTTCAGACAGTGCAGTTGGTTAGAACAACTGAGCTGAAAAGTGAAATCACTGAACAAAATCTGTTCTCACTCAAAGCAGGACACATATATACACAGATCCCAAGTAGAGAACTAGTCTGTAACTTCACATGACTCTTAAATTACCTGGGTTTGGTCACTGTTGTTAACTACCAAGTTTGGAGATGGTGTAGAGATTTAATAAGTCAATCTCCCCTGCTTAAAACAGCTAGAACAGGTTGCTCAGTACTGTTGCAGTTGGGCTTTTATCACCAAGGATTAGCCAATGCCGTTCATGTAAAATATGTTTGTATTAGGATACATTTGTTCTCCTGCAACATTCAAATTATGAAAACAAGACATTTAAGTAAACTACTCATGAATTCTTTCCTCTGCCTTTTGAGCATACCACAGTTGGTGATATGGAAGTTCTCCAGCAGACATCTATAAGTATAAACTATTCTGCCTGCAGCAGATTAACTCATTCACCATCTACAGAGTGGTTATATGTTCTGTAATTTTATTAGTAAATTAGGGCTTCTAACTTTATCACAAATTGTGTGTTTGGGAAGTTATTTTAGTTTGGTCTTCTTGCAACAACTATAAAAATTTTGTGTTGAAGAAGAATGATAACACTTGAGAAATTTGGATTTCTGATACCTTTTTTTTTCTGATGTCAAGGAACTTTTTTCCATGACTGTTCTTTTGCTTTCCTACCTTGGCAAAATTGAGAGCTAGAAGAAGAGTAAATATTTTTTGTTAATTACAAGTACATTGAATCAAAGATAGCTCTGCTTTTCTAAGTTCACTCACAATTTTATACAATTGGTTGTTTCCTCCATTGTCTTTCTGTACTTTTCTCATCTTTTGTTAAAATTTTATATAAATTTCATTACAAGGCTGTTGGGTTTTATTTGTTTATTTTATCTTCCCAGTGCACTGACAATCTCAAACATTCAAGCTGGCTCCACAGGAAACTGGGGTTGCCATGTTCAAACCAGACGTGGGAATAACACAAGGACAGTAGACATTGTGGTGTTAGAAAGTTCTGCACAGTACTGCCCTCCAGAGAGGGTTGTGAACAATAAAGGGGATTTCAGGTTGGTAACCCTTTTTTTTTTTTTTTTTTTTTTTTAAATAAGAGAAAAGAGACAAAAGTCCATTTCATTTTTTTTATGAACTGAAGTATTTTGCTTTAAAGGCACCTGTGTGGATGCTTGTTTGTGCGTAATAAATTTTTAACTATTATAAATTAGTATTTGTTGGAATAAATGCATGCAACCATATAATGAAATGTTAAACTTGGAGCCTATTAACTCATAGCTTACTTTCCATCTCTTCCAAAGTTATGATATTTGAAATATATAAATGAAATTACTAGAATAGAATAACATTTTTTAGATGATCTGTGAGTTGGACCACATACTGAGAGGGGGTTTTCCAGCAGGTTATCATTCTATTTTTAAAACCTCCTTCTTCCATACAACAGAATCCCTATGTAAGCAATATGTAACACAGGGGGTTTTCCCATTAATATAAAAATAAATAATATGAATGGTCCTTCCTTCTAATGATTGTCGGGACTGCAGTGGTTGGTTTAATATTCCATTGTGTTGGGTATTGCAGAATATTTTATCTTTTGTTCTTACCTCTTCACCTGTTTTCCCTTTTCTGATCTTTCTGCTGCTGGTCACTCTAACAACACGTTACTCCTGGAGGTGCCAGCTGTAACAGATAGCCTCTGTATAGATTCTCTGTATGTAAGGTAATTCCCTTTATAACTACTCTGTGTTGTACCTCCCTGCAGTAGCTCCTACTGAGAATAAGTGTATGTCATAGCATATGTTTTCAGTACCGTTCGTAGGGTTTCTTGTAATAACTGCTTTTACCCACTCATTTATTTTCATTTTTCTTATGCTGCTTGGCTATGTTGATCTTCTGCTTGATCTTTTGTTTTCATTTATAAACTTTCTTCCTTTCCATGTGTATGTTACAGTTCTTTATGAAGTTGTCTACTTTCTATACAGCTAATCTAAGACTGTAAGTCTTTTAAGAAATAAAAAGTTAAAGCATGTTGCTGCGACATAGCTTTTGTGGGGAGGGAAGACAAGCTTTCAAGTGCAGAAGGCTGTGTCCAGTTATAGAAGAAATTTGGGTGAAGTTCTGGCTGAGAGCATTTGCTCTGATTTCATCATGTTCATTAGCTAGATATTTGAGAAGAACCACAGCTGGTGTCTGTATATGAAGAACTGTTAGTAGGGGAAGTAGTGCCAAGATCACTTCCTGTACAGAGGCAATTTGGAACTGCTGAAAAGCTTTGCTTTCATATTGTAAGGAATTATATAAGAAACCTTGTGATTATCCTCTTTTTACACTGTGGTGGTTTCACCTGCAGGAATGAGCATTACATTAGAAAATGAGAACTTCCTGCTTAAGGTAAAAGGTGAAGAAAGGCAAAGAGATGCATGCTGTATTCATCAAAAAACACATCTATTTAAATCACTTAAGCATTTTTTTAATGATACAAATGTGAATTGTTCTTCTTTGATTTGCCATTAGAGGTGAAAACAGATGGTAAAGACTTGTTTCAAAGTGTTTTCCATTAAATTAACCTGTGCTGTTCAGTGACTATTCAATGTAATAGAACTTATCCCCTCTGGAATTCAGTAGAAAGAAATAAGATTTCAGGAGATGTTCAACTTATCAAAAAGTTCACTAGGTCTGGGTTTACTATAACAGACTTTCATTTGCAGTTTAGGTAGAGTAATAATAAAGAGTAATTTTTCACCTTTGAGACCATATGGAAATAAGGCTTTTGACTAGTGAGAAAATAGCTTTGAGCAGATGGCTGTAAATGATCTTAGGTGAATTTGAGTTTATAGTTTTTTAGTTGGAACTGGTTACTCATTTTAGCTTGGAAGCTCTTTCAGAACTGGCATCTAGATTTTTATCGCTTCAGAGATAGAAGAATATAGCAAAGGAAGATCTTTGTCTTCAGTGTCTTTGGCTTGGCAATAGTAGGTTACCATGAGTTTATAAAGATGAGACAAAAAGTATCTTTCTCAATGGAATCTTTTTTTTCTTTTTAGTTTATATATTCTTTTAAGTCTTTCTTGGAAAATATCCCTGAATATGTTAAAATCATGATTAAATTGAAAATACAGTTTGCATGTTATAATGTAACCTAACACTTCTGCTTCAGTAAATACTTAAACTGTTGTGTTTTGAATAATTTTATGCTGGCAGTTGATAGAATTTTTTCTTGCATAAAAGAATTATCCTTTTGAAAACTGTTACTCAGTGACTACAATCTTAAAACTAATTGTCATGCTGAATTTAGAAAATTACTAAGATATAATAAGAAAAATGTATTAGGCTACCTGTAAGCTAATGAAGTTATAAGAACTCATTGCAACTGAAAGTTATTGTTGGATTAAAGAAATGAATGTTTTCAAAACAATTAATATGTATGAAGGAAAGGATTCTATTATAATCTCATGGTCTGGCTTTTTTTTTTTTTTTTCTGAAATGAAATTACAGTACTTAAATGTAAATGAACCATCTTTTCCCCCACAGCTGTCTACTCTCATGTGTATGTGATAAATTTTGAGCACCTAATTATAAACCGTAATGGAATAAGAGTGTTAATATAGCCCGAATTTGCACTTCTGCTAGCAGTTGGGTAAACTGTGAAAGATATTCAAGCTTAGTCTCACAAGAAATTAAGATCCAGACAAACTTGTGTAGCCTTTGTTTGCATGATGTGGATATCATGTCATTAGTCACCTTCTAAGCCTACTGGTGTGATGTCCGTTCTGCCTTCATGGAAAGGGAGGAGTGCCTCATCAGCTCATCTCATACAGGTATTGGGAGGAAACAGTTAATGGCTGAGAATGGTCCAGGTTAACATTCACTTAACACAAACAGGAAATAAAGGAAGTGTAGTTACAGCTGTTAGGACAGCAGAGCTTGAATGGTCCTTAGTGTGGTACTCAGTCTGTAAGAGTCAGTTAAAACTGATCTGACCACAGTTTAACTTTACAGTTCTTTGGAAAAATACAGCTTCTGGAAAGCTCTCTGTAAAGTCAGAGACAGAGACAACAAAAGTTCAGTGTTGATAAAACTTGTTTTGGAAGTCATGTTTTGGCACTCCAGTATTATTGTTTCTGGGAACCTAGCTCTGCATTCTGAAAGCTGAGGTTTGTGTGTATTATTGTATTTGGTATGGTGGTATATGGTATAAGGTATTTGTGGGCCTGCATGTCTTCTAACAGCTGTATCAGCTGATTTATTACTTGTCCTCATCTGCTTGTTTTCTTTTTGGCTTCATTCTCTGAAGGCTCATTATGTATCCATAAGAAGTGTGACCATAGGAATAGCTCATCTCTGTACTTGCTTTTCCCCAGTCTCTGTTGATGGGAATTTATTTTAATTTGTCCATTCAGAAATTTCAGAGACTTGGATAAGTTTATATGTACTGTATCCCCTTATCCCTTTCTCCCTTCCCAGCAGATCCATAGCTTGCTCTGTTCATGATCAGAGTTGGCCAGACATGATTCAAAGTGATGTTTTGGTTAGCTTGCTAGGGTGAATATAATGTTGCACAAAGGTCATACCAGGATTGCAGCAATTCATAGAAGCTGTTGCGAATTTTCTAAGGAAGATTTTTGTCCTTTCTGTTGGCTTCTCTTCTACATGGGAGAAAACATGGTAAATAATTCACACTACCACTGCAGGATCTATACTTGTTCTTTGACTTAGTTTACATTCGCTAAAATACCTGTGTATAATTCCTGCTATTTAAAAACTGTTAATTTTATTGATTTTTTTTTCCTTCCTCTTCCCCTTCTTTCTTTTAACTACTTCATTTACCACCAGTTCTGGTATAAGATTTCCTTTCTGTTAAAGGTTGAACGGCGACTCTTCTGTTAATTTCTTGAAGTGGCTGCTAAAGTTCTGAATATAAGTGCATGTGTATTTGCTAGGCTGGATGAATCTCTGCTACAATACCCAATCTCTGCTCCGATCTGTCTCATCTAGTATTCAGATACTATGGTGGTAGTCATAATAATAATTTCTTAAACTAAGGGATGTCACTACAATATGGAGAATGGATTTGTAATGCCAAAGCTGTTATAAAAAGGTAGCAATATGTAAGCCTTTTTTCTGTTTTGATTTCTCGTAATTATTGTCTAGTCTTTTCCACTAGATTCCCTTCCGACTTCAAATTCTTTTATGATTGTTGCTATGACCTGTGCATTTTAAGGATGCCACCAGAAGCTCTCTGAGTTGTTTTCTGCCCAAACCTAAGTAATCTTTACCGAAATGTCTTGAAGTAAGAGTCTCTTCCATTACCGAGCATGCTAAAATTGTTCATTTGGAAGCAATTAGGAATAAATAGGAATTTGAGGTAGAGAAGACTTTCAGTATACCCCAAAAGTTTAGTCTCTTTCATAATTTAATATAATTGAAAAGTATAGTCTTTTGCCTTGGTCCATCCCTGGATTTACTTTCTTCTTGGAGAAAGAACTGTGATAAATCCAAGTGTTTTCATTAAAAGAAGTTACTTTAACTGTTGAATAAAGGAGGGAAATGGAACTGACTTACACAGTTTCTCTTCTGTGACAATATTATGTAAACTTTAATTTCCTGAAATAGAACTTTCTTCAAGATGTTTAATCCATCTTCCTGAAAACACAGAATTTTTTAGTTATTTTTTCCAAATATTGATGTGTTCTGAGCCTCTCTTAATTTACACGATAGTAGTGACTTAGATGACTGTTTACTGAAATGCGGTCCAGATATAAAAGCAAACTTGAAACCACAGTGTAATCTAACAGAATTTTTTGTTTGACCATTTCAATTTTTTGAGATAACTGCTTTACTCAAGGCCCTTTGAAATACTTAAAACTGATAAAAATGTCTTGGCTTGTATGGCTGTTCCAGGAGCCTGACTTAATTATAGTACAGAAAGCCTGACATGATCAAATGAAGTTCTCTTTTGCTCTCAGGTTTAGTTAAATCTTGCATGTTGTGTTGTTGGACTTGGGATACTTAGCATTCTGCAATCTAGTTTTGCTTTTAAACTTTAAGTTATTAGCATTCTGAATGATAAAATAATGCTTATGTGTATCTTAACAGGGATAGGGACAGGCAGACTGGCTGGCATTCCTTGTCCCTGTCCTTTTCTCTCCTTGGTATTGCAGTTTACATTAGGGATGGTTTCCTTCTGTTTCCCTGTTTCTTTTGAATCGGTTCTGGTCTCATGAACTTAAGATGTATTACAATTTTGTCTTTGTATATATTTATACAGATAAAAGATGCAATAAAATTGCAGAGAAAAAAGATGAGAGAATGTTAGAAGTTTTTTGAAGTGCTTTATTCAACATACCTTGAGTGAAAGGAATTTTTTCAGCTGTTTTTAATTATAACCACTTTTCCCATTGATTTCTATTCGGTAGCATGTTCAGTTGCAAAATTGGTCAGAGTGTTATTACTGCTACTTAATTACTGTAGAGTCTTCTGTTCATATCTGCACTTTAGTGTTGATATGATTGTAGTCTCTTGTAACTTGTAGTCACATGGATTCATGTGAACGGCATGAGCAGAAAGCTTGCAGGGCTTTTTACTATGTGTTTAACTGCTTTTATAGTTTTCATATAGAACTTTTCATGAATTAGGCAAGGGCTTTATAAAAAAAAGTAAACTATTTTTAGTAACTTTATAAGCACCTTTTTGTCTCCACCTGCAACCTCATGAAGGAAATCAAAGCTTGCTAGCATTAGAGCTCATTTTGTTAATACTACACAAATACAAACAACTTGAAAATACTGAAGGCGAGCCAAGGTGGCCCTTTAAATAGTTTAGAGATGCTTAGTTTTGAGTGTCTCTATTTCATGTTTTAGTGCTTAATCCTTTTATTTACTTGTCATGTAAATTTTTCTAAGTGTTTTTTTTATTTATTTTTTTTGCTTTTGACTCCCCAGGTGGCCTAGAACATTGGCAGGCATCACAGCATACCTGCTGTGCACACGTTATTCTGCTGGCAGTGGGATATATCCTGGCAGCTCACAAGATGAGAGGAGAGCCTGGCGCAGATGCGACAGGGGAGGGTACTGGGCAGAAGAGGACTATTCCAGGTGCCAATATGCAAATGATGTGACACGAGTTCTTTACATGTTCAATCAGGTAGTTTGCACATTTCTATAAAATCAAATTCTTTGATGGAAATAAAGTCAAGTCTGCTTCTTCATTGTTTTCAAGCTAGCGATGCTGATCTACATGAATTCTGATGAACACATAGCTCTGGGCACAACACTAGAACTTGAAGGTTTATATTTAGTGTTTGTTTTGAGTGCCCCCAGATTGAAAGCGCAAGGAAAACTTTATACTTTGGGGTACTTGTATAAAGCATAAGAGAATGATTCTTGTCATCATATTTTTTGTCAGCTGGGTGTCCTGCCCTGTCCACAGCCTATAAAGAAACAAGGCAAGCTGAAGTTGTAATAGAGAACAAAGAGTAGTCATAATAACAAAGAATAGTCAAACTCTTCTCAACTTCAACCCATAGATAATTGAGCTATTTGGAACATCAGAACTCTGCCAAGCATTTGAAATCAGATAGAGGTCTAAGTTTAAAAAGGAGTGGAACCCTGGTAGCATTTATACAAGCACATTTATATTTCACTGTTTTTGTTTGTGTATCATACAGGTGTAGTTTTAAATGAAAAGAAATAAATGTTTAAAGAAAAAGTTCAAAGAAATTGAGCATTCTGTGAAATTATACAGAATATCTGAATTCTAAAGTGAGCTTTGTTCAGTGTGTGTTATGACTTGGAACTTTGTTTACACTTTAGATGCATGCCTTTGTTTTGGAAAGAAATAATTTGCCACTAATTGCATTTAAATCTATGTTCAAGTCTGAAGACCAGCAGGGACAAATACATGTTTGTGCTCATGTGGCACATTGCAAACTCAGTAGGTCAGACAGAATAACCATACAGCAAAAAACGCCAGAGAAATAGGCCATCTCTAGTTTGGTTTATCATCAATAAACAGCATCTGAAAATCAGCTGATAATATTTGCAGAGTGTTCCACTGTACTATGTGCAATTGCCCATTCTTGGTCCTTGGCAGCTCAGGCATGTTGGTGGTGTTTACTATTTAGTGAAGAATTTTCCAGCATGGTACTTGTTTCAGGAATGAAACCATGAGTTTTGTAATAGAGAGGATATATGTTGCTTTTTTTTAATGTGTGTTTCTTTCTAAAGACATTCTGTAATTACAGAATCACAAGTGAATGCTACAGCAGTGGTGTGTCTGAGTTTCTTTTGCCTTCTTTTGCTCTGAAATTCTGTATTTTAGGAGCTCTGTGTTGTCAAGCCCAGGCTGTGGTGCAAAGGAAAACAGGCATTTGACAGTACTGGAGTTTCTTTTGTGTTTTGTTTGTTGTGGGTTTTTGTTNACAAAACACAGTCTCTGGCTGCATGTACAAATGCTGGTTCTCTGGCTGTAGGAAATGTTTTGCTAACAGATAAGGTGGTAGTTCCTGGCTACTCAAAACACTGTGATCCCTGTGGGGATTGCTATACTTTTTGAGAAAATGCTTGTTTGTTAATTGCTGAAGTGTTTCCTCTATCCTTAATTTTCACTTCTTCAAAATGTGTCGTCTTTGTGTAGATGCCGCTGAACCTTACTAATGCAGTGGCAACAGCAAGACAGCTCTTGGCTTACACCGTTGAAGCAGCAAACTTTTCTGATAAGATGGATGTTATATTTGTGGCTGAAATGATAGAGAAATTTGGAAGATTTGCTGAAAAATATAAAGAGGTAACTGGATAATTTGCCATCACTTTAAATATGAAGTGTTTGTCCTTTAAAGATAAAGTGTATTCTGAGCAGTGAAACCTTCAACGTTAGATGCAGGCACTGAGTTAGTGGATCGGATTATATTCCCTGTTTTTGTTTGTTTAGTAGGTCCCTGAAGTTGCTGACCCATGGTCACAGACTTTGCATTCGTGCTGAGATGATCCAGCATTCACTGGACCTGTAATGTGAGTAACACCTCTGGTCAGCACTGGAGCAGGGAGATAGGTACAGTAAGTCTGTTTTTATTTAATATGGAGTGGGTCACGCAGGTTTTCATTGGTATATTCTTACCTAAAAAGTCAAATAATGAAAGCCTCAGAGATCCTCTCAATAATGAATAAAACAAGACTTTTATCTTCTCCCCTCCCATTATAGTAGACTGTCTTTATTCAGTATTGAGCTGTGTCTGTAAGGTTTTCAATATTCCTATATCTTACAGGGGAGAAGATACTAAAATAAAATCTTAGAGAATATTCATTGTTGGGGAGAAAAATACGAGTGGTTAAATAGTCCCACCAGTAGGCTGGAACTCTCTGTTTCACTGCTGAACAGAGGTTATATTGATCTCACTGTACAGTGCATGTTGGGAAGGTGGAGACCACAATGTTTCAATTTTAAACTTCTGCAAGAAAGACAAATATCCCCATCCACCCTCAGCAAACCATAAATGCTGGTTGTAAATTCTTTGCAGAACTCCTAGGAGAATTTTCAGGCTAAGTCTCCTTTTTACAGTCAAAACTTGGATCTGTGTGTGTGTTTTTGAATTATACAAGCAGTTCATTAAATGGCTGGTTTTGTACCCAGTTGAAAATACAAACATGTTTTAGATTGCTGCATATTTTGTTATATTATAAGGATATTTTTTTCTCAGCTGTGATTTATTCTCCATAGAGTGGCACAATCTGGCCTTGCTTTGCCATGTTTGAACATCATAAATGATAGTTAAATTTGAAGGTAGTTTTGGTCTTAGACAATGTATTTTTTTAATCTTCATTCGTTTGATTTGAAGCCAACCTTTGATTTGTTGATGTATTCAAGGAACATGAGTGTACTTTCATTTAATAATTTTTAGTAGCTATTAATAAGACTTAGTTACTTTTTACTAGGGTATTACTCTACCATTTTTTTCTTGATACTGTATTCACTTAGACCATCTTATAGTTCATTCTACAGTTGGTGTTGCAACAGCTATTTTGTAAGATAAATAAGATAAATTATAAAAAGCTTAATTTAATAGCTTTTTTTTTTTTGGTCAGAAGAAGAAACTGAAGATACATGTTCAGAAAGTTCTTAGCAGGTCATATTAAATTACAGTGCAGTTGGGAAAACTTGAGTGTACATTGATAAGCAGGGGAAAGAATAATGTGTGAAAGTATAAAACATGAAATGACTTGTCCTGTGACTTCAGGATGTTAATACTGATAATTTATTTTAATCCCACCATTTGTTGGTCTATAAAACATGTTACCAGTTTTTGAGTAGTAGTAAGTCATAATAAGCATCTTCAATTAATTTAGCTTTGATTTGTTCTTGAGAATTTAATGAAAAGGGCTACAGCCTTCAAATGCTGCTTGAGGCTCTGTGTTACCTGTTGAGAATGTTTACTGATTGTAGCTTCTGTCCCTAAAAATGACAGTTCTTAAAACAGTAAATATCATAATATTCCTGTTCTTGCATTTATTTTAAAAAAAAATTTTAAAAGGAACAACAGACTCCTGTGTTCTTTCCTTGTTAGTAATATTCTGAAAAAGAAATTGGGAAGCCTGGATGGTAATGGAGATGTCTTCCTCAAGCCATCTCTGTGCAGAAAATTCCAGTCCCTAAGCTTAGGCACTGACTTGTAGTTCAGTCAGTTCAACTAGAAAGTTGCTGTACCTTCACATTTTGTCCAATATTTGTCACCATTTCTTAAATGTGAAAATCTGGCGTAGGTTAACATTGTTGATGTAGATGCTCATTATTAATTTTGGCAGTGTTGTGGCCTAAATAAACAAATACCCTTTATAGTTTGTATTTGCCTGCCATACAGGAGACAGGGTAGGGAGTGTGAGCATAAACTTGTAACAGTGTAATTGGTAGTCTGAAAGCAGTTCTGGTACCTATGGGTATTTGCTATCTCTCTCATGTAAAACCTTCAACTTAAAAGAGTTCATGCAAAATTGAAGGCAAGCAAGAAAGGAATCAAAGTGTAGGCAGAGAAAAGAAGAGAAACAACAGAAGGGTCCCATGACAATTTTTGCCTGTATTACTCTTTTCTTATCTTCCCCTATATATGCAAGCTGTAGTATTGTTGATTTATAGTTCATTTATTTTAGATTTGAGACTGATTATAAGTAGTAATTTAAAATAATTAATATAGTAGAATGTGGATTATTACACTCTTTGCTTTTAATGAAATACCTGTATTTCTCATGGTTCTGTTTTCTAAGTATAATATAAACAGTTAAATTACAATTAGTGTAACACTTTCCTTGGATGGAGGTAAATGTCCCAATCGAAGTATTTCAGCAGTGATTGAAATAGGAACTATCAATTTCCTCTTCCTTTTCATGATGACATGTCTTTCTGTTTTCTGATAATGATCCTACCTGATGAATGATTTCAAAGATATTGAGTGTTGTCTTCTCCTTCCCTGTTAGCTTGGTGATGTAATGGTGGACATAGCAAGTAACATCATGTTAGCTGATGAGCGTGTTCTGTGGATGGCACAAAGGGAAGCCAAGGCCTGCACTAGGATTGTACAGTGCCTACAGAAAATTGCTATGTATCGGCTTGCAAATGGAGCTCAAGTTTATTCCACTGTAAGTATAAATTTGTTTATTTAGAAGACATTTTGCTGGCTCTTGACTTGAAATAGCTTTTTATTTTTCTTAATAGATGTTGGCATTATCTGACACGCCTACTATTTCTGTAGAGAAGAGAAATGCTATGAACAGATTTATCCCTGCCAGATAAACAGAAACAGTTTACTGGGTGGTTTATTCCTGTTTTGGCAGAGAATACCTTTAAGATTATTTTTCTTCCTGTGGTGTGTAAAATTATTTAACGTTTGATTTTTGTCATCACAGTATTCTCCAAATATTGCTCTTGAGGCTTATGTAATAAAGGCTGCTGGTTTCACTGGGATGACATGCACCGTATTTCAGAAAGTGGCTACATCAGACCGTACAGGATTCAGTGATTATGGGAGAAGAGATCCAGATGGAAATCTAGATAAACAATTAAGCTTTAAGTGCAACGTTTCAAATACACTGTCAAGTCTGGCTTTAAAGGTCGGATACTCATTGTTTCCGTAATGAATTTATAATAATATCCTAAATATGAATCATATGGAAAGCAAGCTTCTATTATTAAATTCTAATGTTAAAGTGCATTTTTATGTAAACCAGAATGTCTATAACAAAAGATAATTAAAGTGATAAATGATAATAGAGTTAGATTGTAGAATGTTTATTGGATACAATTTTTAATGAGTAGATGTGGTTTTCTTTATGAAAACATCCTAAGCTGACTTTTCAGACTTTTCATAAGTATGGAAATTGAAATGCTTCCTAGTTCGAGATAGTACTTGGCTTTATTTTGCTGCATTTTCACCTTCATTGCATATTAAATCAGTTATTAACATTCTCCTTAAATATCTGAACTGTTCTGCTCAGAGTGACACTGTAATTAAGAAGTAGAAAATGGACCTGAAAGGTTATTTTATACACTTTCTCATATTCTGTAAAAGAATTTTTTCAGTTGCATTCCCAACATACTAGTTTGCTTTTATCACTTAATGTGCTTGAACACCAGTGCAGGGTGTATATTTGAAATTATATTTATGTAATTCTGTGAAATTGCATGCGTGCTTCCTTACCCAAGCATAAATTCCAGAAGTTATAAAAACCTGTTTGTATACAGTGTTTAGTTCTGAAGTTACTGATGCACAATTACAGCATTTCTTTGTCTGCTTGTCTTGGCTGCTGCTTCTAGTTGCCACTAGTCTAATCTTGTAACAATTAACTGATATCAACTTCAGCTTTACTCTCTGTAACAAGTAAGGTAACTACGGAATCTTAACTTTTCGTACTTTTTTTTTCTACAAAATTAAATAAAATAAAAAGAAAAACAACCTTTAGTAATCTGATTCAGCTATTTTGTCCTAGATTACTCGAAAGTGCTGCCAAATACATTTGTCACAATACATAGTCTGCTAAATGTAACCATCTCTGACACTGTTCAGTTGGAGCTGCTAATTTAATCTCTGTAAATAATTCCATTTTCTCTTTAAAACTTTAAAAATCTGTTTCTTTCTAGAACACAATTGTAGAGGCTTCTATCCAGTTGCCAGCTTCCCTTTTTACCCAAAAGCAAAAAAGAGAAATCAGACCAGCAGATGAATCTGTCTACAAGCTTCAGCTTATTGCATTTCGCAATGGAAAGCTTTTTCCAGCTACAGGAAATTCAACTAATCTGGCTGATGATGGGAAACGTCGTACAGTTGTAACACCAGTTATCCTGGCAAAGATAGGTTTGTTTTTTATTATTAATTTTTTATGATCTTGAAAAATTATAAACAATTTTGACTCCTTTTTCAACCAGTCTATATCTTATAGAAGGTTTTTAGCATCTATGTGTTACATTTTGAGAAACTGATCTTCAAATACATTTTTTTTTTTTGTAACAGATGGTTTAAACCTAGACAGTCACCACGTTCCTATAAATGTGACACTGCGGCGCATTGCGCATGGAGCAGATGCTGTTGCAGCTCAGTGGGACTTTGATCTCCTGAACGGACAAGGGGGATGGAAATCTGATGGTTGTCGCATTCTTCTATCTGATGAAAATATTACTACCATTCAGTGCTACGCCCTCAGCAACTATGCAGTATTAATGGTATGACACTTAAAATTACACGTCTCTTTCTGGAGCTTTAAAATACTCAAAGTGCAATTCTGTTTTTACTTTCTTGAAAATGAGCATTCCCACAGTCCATTTCACATAAAACTAGACTTAAGAAATCTTCAGTTTTTGCTTAAGTCCATATATATATTGATTTAGGATAAGGTTTAAGTGAGAATGTGTTAATGTAACGAGTTGCTGAATATGCTAGGAAAAAAACCCCAATTTTCATATGAAAAGTACTATATTGTAGGAAGCCATTTTAATGAGCTACTTAATCAAAAGGGGTTCTGTGAACTTTAATAGTGACAGTTCAAAAGAAAGGTAACAGTCAAAAGGACCCTATCTTCTCTGTTACATTAAATTTGTTAGTTTTCTCCATTGACAGAAATGACAACACTGTGATCTATAACCAGAGATATCTATTTTACTGCAAGTTAGCTATTCATTCACTAGTGTTTAGATCTGTTACTGGAAAGCATCAATTAGAAAAGGAAAAGAGGGAAAAAGAATCAAACTACTTTGTTGGTATCCAAAATATTTTTGCAATACTGCTTGAAAAATACTCACTGAACTCTTGCCATATTCATGTCAATATAATGGTTAACCAGTTCTAAAATATAGTGATTGTTGAAGGAGGAGGGAACAAGACACTTTCTTTTAGTGCCCTACAGTTAAGAAGCGGGATTTCTTCTTTCTCTGCTCCAAGTGCTCTTCATTTCAGAATTCGGCCTGGGAAGCTTCCTTTTTTACAGATGGTGTCTGCTACCCTGCTCATCGGTCATCACCTGCTAAATGATATTATCATCAGATGCTAAATGATAAAATGTGATACATGAAAGTGGTAGGCTAAGAGGAAGCCGAGTGAAATAGTAAGAAGCTTAGGAAATACTGTTAAATGGAAATTTGGTATGGGACTTGTTAATGTGCTCTGTGTAGAAATAAATACATATTTTTATGTAATTGTACATGGAAGAAAGAGAATTCCTTTATGATGATCAGTGCATGAGAAGTTCCTACTTTTGTTTCACAACTCAACTTTTTAAAAGCCTCTTAAGAGAATTAAACAGTAGAATACCACAAAGCTAAACATAAAGAAAATTAAGATTTACATGCCAAGCTTTTTAAAAGAGCTCAAGGAGAGAAGTTTTCACCTCTGAAGG
This sequence comes from Chloroceryle aenea, assembly GCA_013399075.1. Taxonomy (NCBI): domain Eukaryota; kingdom Metazoa; phylum Chordata; class Aves; order Coraciiformes; family Cerylidae; genus Chloroceryle; species Chloroceryle aenea. The sequence continues at coordinate 189,987 of VWZY01009801.1, forward strand.
TAGTTTTAAATTACTTCAAACTGTTATAATCCTATAGTTCCCTTCTTTGATATTTTTAAAATACATAATCCTTTCCTAAAATATAACAGCATTTTTTGTATGTGTAGTATGCATGTAAAGAGAGAGTATACTTTAAATTGATCACATTTCTGCCATCTGGAGGAAGAAAAATGAAGAGCATATTCAGTCTATTAGTTCAGCAAATTGTTATTTCTAAATTAATACATGGTAAGATTATATTAATATAATATTATGAGTTACATAGAGAACTGCTGACAATGAGAAATAAAAAAGTTACAGGAAGGGGCATCTTTCTTCCTTTTGCGAGTGGTTCTCATTCTATACTTGCTTAAAGCTGGTAGTCCTTAAATATTCAGCTACTTTCTAAAATGTCAGGCTGCAGAGACTGGGGATAAGTAGAGGGCAGAGTAACAGTCATCCGCTGAGTGTTTCTTGCACATAGTGAATGCTCTTCAGAATAAGTCTGAATGTCTTAAGTAGCTGTTGAAAAAAAGTGGGGATTTTATTATGTCTATCCATATAGCATGTTTAATTTTTAGAGTCTCATAGTGTTATGAAAGTCTGGGTACTGGCTTCAGGTCTAAAGGGCCACCCTGACCCTAAACCGTGACAATTGGAAATTCTTTTGGGTTCGGTTTTTAATTTAGAAGTTGTCATTAACATAAATACATGAACGGTAGTGGCAGGAGGGATCTGAATGCAATGTTCCATCATCCTGGCTCTGTAACTTAGCCAGAGTTGCTCCACTCCTTTTTAGACTACTTCATTTTAGTACATATGTGTAGAAGAAAGCAGGTTGTAATGTAATGTACTGATGTGTTAAGTTGATGTGATAAGTTTCGGAGCATGACAAAAGTCCTCTCTGATAAGGGAACCGATAACTAAGTGCCTAGGTTTCAAATCTAGTGTTTTAGGAAGATGCAGTTATAAAATTTTGTATTTATTTGGAAATCATTTTAAATATTGTATAATAATAGAAGAGAAAACCAGGAGGGTCAGCTGAAATCTCACTATTATAGGCCTAAGTTAAAAAACAGCAATGGTAGTTGAGAAGAAGTAGAGCTCTGCTAGTTGGCTATAATCACCCCAATGTTTTTCTTATGTCTTTACTGTTACTTGACTGTCAGTCTTTTTTTCTTTTTTTAATTTAGGATTAGTTGACCTCAGAAATTACACTAACTCCCTTCACTCCTTTTAGTAGGTCTGAATAAAAATGTCGGTGTAATTGTTAAGAATTCCACTTAGTGGGTATTTGGTCAGACCCTTTGCGAGCTAGCCTATGCATGCTGAGTTTCCTCAGGTATCTTAGAGAACAAGACTTAGAAAATTATTCTAAGTTCACAGCAATGCAAGCATGATGTCTTGTTACTTATCACCAATCTGGACATAGCAAAAGGAATTCTCCTACAGTTCTTGTTCTCTCACTGCTAGCCAGTGTGACAATACATTTGCTCATGCTTGAAACAGCAATAAGTTCCTAGGGATCTCCAGCAGGATATCAACAATGCCATGGGTAGTGTTGCAATCAGATGACACCATCTGCCTGAGGCATAATATGTTATGATCTTTCTCAAAGTGTTTTTTCCAGGTGCCAAAGAAAACCAGATACATAAAAATCAAACTGACAATCTGATTAAATTAGTTTGCAAATAACTTGGTGAATTAGTAAGGAATAACAAATTTATGTTCTGGTGAAAGAACAATTAAAGGTGTGAAGAGACTGCTGAGACTAATTGAATTGTAAGCCCAAATTCAAGAACTGTTCTGTCCATGAAATCAGACTGCCTGTCTTAACACTAAAAGCAGATTTCATATCACTGACTTTTTTTTCTCAAAACAAACTGAAGCTTCTTCTTAATGTTTTACTGTTCTTTGTGAGTGCCAGATTTGTCCTTCTTTCCCTGGTACGCTTTGAACATTTCCAGGTTTAAGAGTGACGCTCAAAATTATAGAAGAATTTTCTGTACCCTGCTCGTTCTGAAAAATTTTTAATAGATTTTTTTCCACTAATCTGAGTGAAGCAAATTTGTTTTATTTTGTGCTGGAATGGACTAAAGTGTGGGTGTTAGGTTGTTTGTTTGGTTTTGATTTTTTTTTCAGTGTTAATTACCAGAAATGGCATCCTAGTAAATTGTAGAGATGTCCAAACAGACTTATTTCTTCTTGCTTTTCTCTTAGTACATGAAAATATCATTCTGTAGTTATTTCAAATACTGACGTGCTTTTAACAGTACAAGGTTCCATTTCATGCTTACTCCTTGAGTAATATTTTGAGGGGTGGGCCAGAAAACTTGAACTCTGCTGAAGAGCTGTTGAATTCTGTTGATGAACTATCTATTCTGGTCAAGCAGTGATCACCAAATAACAGTCTAGTAGGAATATCTGGGTGTCATTTGGTCTGATTACCTCCTTGAAGTTTGATCAGCTTCAAGGTCAGATCATATTGCTCTAGGTCATAGTCAAGCTTGCAGTGTCCAAGGACAGAGATTTACAGTCTCTCTGCGGCAGTACCTGACCACTTTCATCAAAATTTTTTTTCCTCTATCTAATCTGAATTTTCCATCTTACTGATAATGTTCATGTAGATGCCTCTTATCATTTCATGGCTCATCTGCAAGAAGAGTTTGACTTGGTCTTCTTTATACCACCCTGGTAGATAAATATAACAATGAGATTTCTCCCGTCTTTCTTTTCTTCATAAAGATGAAGAAACCCAACACTTTCAGCCTCAAATATTTTGTCTACCAGTACCCTCAAGTGGTTCTTTGTTTGCTTTTTGAGTCCAGTAACCAGCCTATATTGTTGCATGTATGGGGTTATTCCATCCCAGATGCAGATCTTTTCACATTTTCATTGCTAAATTTCATAATGTTTTATCAGCCCGTTTGTGTCACTTGCCAACATCCCTCTGACTATCCTTCTATTGATCAGACTCCCCAGCCTATAGCACTGTCTGCAAACTTGTTGAGGTCACTTTCTGTAACATTCTTGAGTTGTTACAGAAGCTAATAATAATAACCGAAATACATAGTTGTTCTACATGCTATACATGCAAGTTTTTTATTTTTTAAGGAGAAAATGGCACATGTCTAAGTTTCTAACTTCTCTGTATCTTTAAGTATGAAGTTTAAATGTTCTATATTAAATGCCTGACTGCATTTATGAAGGTCAGTCAGAAAAGCATGTAATTGTGGAAGAAACCCAGGAACATCACATAATAAATAATTGGAGAGTTTGGGTTGTGGTGGGGGAAAAGGGATTTCATCTAGAAAGTTTTTGTTACTACTTTATTTCATGTTTCCTCTGTCATTCCCCTCACCCTGACAAAGTAAAAAGATAAGGTGGACTAATGTTAATTTTGTTTTTGTTGTCAGGACTTGACAGGAGCTGAATTATATACGCAGCCGGCTGATCTGTTACATCCAGTAATTTATGCTACTGCCGTGGTTTTGCTAATGTGCCTGTTGATGATCATAGTCAGTTACATATACCATCACAGGTATGAACCAAAATCACTAGACTAAAAAAAAAAAGTTTCGTAATGCTTAGGACTATTGTCTTTTTTCGATAGGAACATAATATAGAAATCTGACTTTTTTTCTTCCCCCTTCCTCTCCTTTTGCATTTGTGAATGCAAAATAAGTTAGGCAAGTAGCTATTTCCTCTGTTCTTGAGGATGGAAATTTAGCTTTCATAACCATGCATCTCTTTCATCATGAAGCAATAGTGAAGAATTGGAGACCACTCAAGAATGATGGTAGAATTTAACAAACTGTTCAGCTTTTTACATTTCTGTTGATGTGCATGCTTGAAGCCTAAAATTTTTGAATCAGGCCCCAAATAGTTGTATAAAGCTAGTTAATAGGAGGGTGTTTTAATTTCTTGTGATGAAGACGAGAGATTATATTTGATTACAAAGTATGTGGTAGTCAAACAATCATTAACAGTAATTGTATCTCATTTATCACAAGTGTTATCTTGCTAGTTTCTGAAAGACAATAATGCAGCTGTGTTTTATGTTGTCTAATTTGTTTCTTTTAACAGTGTGATCAGGATCAGTGTAAAAAGCTGGCATATGCTAGTTAACCTAAGCTTTCATATTTTCCTGACTTGTGTGATGTTTATTGGAGGTGTAACTCAGACCAGGAATGCCAGCGTTTGCCAAGCAGTAAGTAAACGTACAAGCACTTGAAAAAATCAGTTACTAGTTTCATACTCCTATATATGTACATAACCACTTAAAAAGCAGTAGTACTGTAAAGGCATTTTCATCAGAAGATAAAACTTAGACAAAAATAAATCACTCTTTTCTTTTTACCATAAAGATTTCTGTTATTTTCATCCATCTATCCATCAAAATAAAACTAGTTCATTACCTGAAAATTGGCAAAAATAATTCAGAAGTGCCACAGAAATTGTTTTTGCCCAAAATACTATCACAACAAAATGTGATATGTTAGTTTCATTATTTTATCTTGTTGCAAGATTGTTTTGTAAGCCTGTATGTGGCTTTGGCCATGTGAAAACTGATTTCTGTGTGTATTAAAATATTTCTATTTGCTCAGTACAACCTAAAGGGAGGGAGAGAGAAGTGTTTCATTTCAAAGACTTATGCTTTTCTAAATGTCTCTAGCTTTATTAAAACTCCTTTTTATAATTATTTGTTCTTCTAACTTTTGGTCATCTTAAATTTGGTTGCAGTATTTTAGTATAACAGTTGCCACTTTGGAAAGGTATCAGTGACAATTTTTTATGAATTGCTGAAAAAAACAAAAAAACATTAAAGTATCTGATACCTCATCTTAGTATTGATAGTACATTTTATTTCAACTTCCATAGAATGGTTTGGGTTGGAAGGGAACTTAAAGATCATCAGACAGAGATACTTCCCACTAGACCAGGTTAGTCAAAGCCCTATCCAACCTGACTGTGAACACTTCCAGGAATGGGGCATCCACAACCTCTCTGGGCAACATGTTCCAGTGTCTCACCACCCTCACAGTGAAGAACTTCCTTGTATCTAATCTAACTCTGTCCTCTTTCAGTTTAAAGCCATCATCCCTTATCACTACATGTCCTTGTAGAAACTATCTCTCCAGCTTTCTTGTAGGCCCCCTTTAGGTACGTGAAAGCTGATAAAAGGTCTCTCTGGAGCCTTCTGTTCTCCTGGCTGAATAACCAAAATTCTCTCAACCTGTCTTCACAGGGGATGTGTTCTAGCCCTCTGATCATTTTAATGGCCCTCCTCTGGACTTGCTCCAACAGGTCCATGTCCTTCTAATGTTGGGAATCATAGAGCTGAACTTAGTACTACAGGTGGGGTCTCACAAGAATGGAGTAGATGGGGAGAATCACCTCCCTTGGTCTGCTGGTTATGCTTCTTTTTACAGTTGGCCTTCTGGGCTGCAAGCATGCATTGCTGAAGTCCTGTTGAGCTCCTTGTCAACTAACATCCTCAAGTTCTTCTCCACAGGTCTTCCCTCATCATCCAGCCTGTATTGATACCAGGGCCTGGCCTGACGAAAGTGCAGGACCTGCACTTTGCCTTGTTGAACCTCATTAGATTTTCATAGGCCCACCTCTCAAGATTGTCAAGATCTTCTGGATGACACCTCTTCCCTTTGACTGTACCACACAGGTTACTGTTGTCAGCAGATTTTCTGAGTGCGCACACAATCCCACTGTCCATGTTGCCAACAAAGGTGTTAAAACAGTGCCATTCCCAGTACTGATTTCTGAGGAATGCCACTTGTCACTGGTCTCCACTTGGACATAGAGCTATCGACTGCAACTCTTTGAGTGTGACCATCCAGACAGTTCTTTTTCTAATGAGTGGTCCATCTGTCAGATCCACATCTCCAATTTAGAGACAAGAATGTCGTGTAGGACAGTGTCAGATGCTTTGAAATGAGTTCTGGGTAGATGACATCAGTTGCTCTTCCCTTATCCACCAGTGCTATAAGCCCAACCTAGAAGGCCACCAAATTTGCCAGGCATGATTTGCCCTTAGTGAAGCCATGCTGGCTGTCACCAGTCACCTCCTTATTTTACACATGCCATAGCATAGTTTCCGGGAGGATCTGCTCCATGATCTTGCCAGGCACAGAGGAGAGGCTGACTAGCCTGTAGTTCCCCAGGTCTTCCTCTTTTTCCTTTTCCAAAAATGAAGGTTACGTTTTTCCTTTTCTAGTCAGCAGGAACTTCACTGGACTGACAGATGAACTGTGGCTTAGNCATTTCACCTTCAAGTTTCAAAGGACCTAGGGATGCATCTCATCAGGTCCCATGGTCTTGTGCATATTCAAGTTCCTTACATGATCTCAGACCTATTCTTCTACAGTGGGAGTTTCTTCATTCTCCCAGTACCCACCTTGTCCTTTCATGACTAAGGCAAAAAAGACATTGAGTACCTCAGCCTTCTCCATATCCCACATGACCACATCCTCTGTTTCCTTCCATTAGAGGACCCACATCTTCTCTAGCCTATCTTTTAACACTGACATACCTATTGAAGTTTTTCTTGTTGCTCTTGTCATTCCTGGCCAGCCTTAATTCTGTCAGGGCTCTTGCTTTACTAAGCTGATCCCTTT
>VWZY01009801.1:209909-276604 GCA_013399075.1 Chloroceryle aenea
AGCAGAGGCAGCACAACTGACCCCCCTCATCCACAAAAAAAGTTGCAAGTAAAAAGACTTTTTTTTTTTTTTTCTCAGGAAAAGCTGTCCCTTGGAGAGCTGTCGCTATAGCCTGCTACCTGGCAGCTCTCGGCCCACGGAGGAATTACAGACTTCATCTGCCATTACTTCACCTGCGGACAATAAACTTAAGGAAAAAGAAACGGTGCATGTTGGATATCAACCAAGTCCAATATCAACAACAAAACTGTTGATCTACATTTTTTTGCACTATGAGCATAAATTGTAGAATGCTGTACTTCCATCTGTTTCAAGTCTCCTATTGTCATGCGGAAGTATATGCATGCAGAGTGAGAACTGCCTACAGCCCATTGCAGAAGCAGCCAGCAACACTGACTTTTTCCACAAATTTCTATGGCTTTTCAATGACAGCAGTTAGTCTCTCACCCAGGAGGGCAACTAAAAATACAGGAAGTCAAGAGAGGTAATGTTCTACATATATTATTTTGAAGAGCAAAGAACTGAGCCAAGAGTACTGGGAAAATGTTTAGTTCTGTACGTACAGCCTTTGTTTTAAAGAAAGTTGCTATTAAAAAAAGGAAATCCATCCTTTAATAATGCAAATGGTCCCTTTTTAACTTTGTCCTTAAAGTTGGTGTCTGTCAAGTTAAATTTTTTGTGACATTTCCATTCTTTGGACTTACATAATATGTACACTTTTCAGCAGTGTTACAACCAAATCTGTCCACAAGGGAGGATACAAAAAATCCTTAGGACTGTGCTTCACCTATTAATGCAAAAGCAAGCATTAAGCAAAGAAACATAAATGGGTAAAGTGAGAACAGGAATGGTAAGGGAAGAAGAAAATGTGAAAGAAAAGGCAGTTCAGGGAAAGATTTTATATTTATGCCAGATCTCTGAGTGCTGATAGGTGCCAATAGGCCTGGACTCCACTTCCTGCTGCTGCTTCTGCCTCCTGATCCTCCCACACCTCCGAAGAGGCTATGACTGCAGAAATAATTTCAAGGGTCTGAAAGACCCTGGGAAGATTTGAGAAGGAAGAATAGAGAATATTGTTGCTAGTGACATGCCATTGCACCAGTCATGGGCAGAAAAAAGAATGGGAACTCATCACAAACATACCAAAGGGACATAATGATAATAAAAATAAATAAGTGATCTGAAATAATAATGTGAGTAATAGCAGAATGGTAAAGAGGCAGTGCAAGCCTGTCACAATAGACAGTTTCAGACACAGACAGAGCGTTGCCATGGATTTCAATAGGGAGCAGACTTTCAAAGTTGCCTGCAGTCACATTAAAATGGAAAAAGTTCCCAAATGAGAGCACATACAAGATCATCTTCAGAAATGAAAGCCTCCTTCAGTTACAGTGGTGGCATAGAAAACAAAGAGCACAGAGCAACTGTGGTAAGAAACAGAGCAGAAAACTGGCAGGAATACTGCAGTGATAACTAAATACTTCCATTATTTTTACATTTTCTAATGTGCATTAGAAGCATGTAAATGTGTCCTTATATTGTTATTAGCTCTTTGAAATCCTGCACTACCAATCCCTGAGCACCTATTCTGAACCTGATCCAACAGAAGCAAAAAAGGCTCAAAAAACCCCTAATATCCCTTATCCAAAATCACAAAGTCTTTGCTTTTAGATTCTTAGATAAATCCTATTAGAACAACAGTGTACATATATTCCCAAAGCAATAATTGCATTACTTTGTAGGTAATCTATCAAATTACTCTCATGCTTTCATTGATCTCCTATGAAGTGAGTGAAAAATAAACTCCAAATACTTAAAAGGTCTAGTTATGAAACCCAGACATGGAAAACAGCTTTGCCTGGCCAGCCCTGGCCAAGGTAATCATTGCATTAAGGAACCTGATGTATGATATGTGCTGTCTGGATCTTCCATGTGTGTCTTCTGTGTTAAGAATGGAGACAGATAATTAATTAAATAAAGGTGATTCACAAGCAGTAAAAATCATTATCTATGAAAATAATGAAGTTAAAGCTGTAGAGAAACAGGTAACAGCTGGACCTCATGTTAATGTTCCAAAGTATTCAAATGTTCTGGTATTATCAGACAGTAACAAAAGTCAAAGTTTTCACTCAAAATCACACTGTGCATCACTTGTATTTTTGGTACACCACACCTATATTAAGGATTTATTCTCACATTTGCTGTATTACGTGAGAGGTCTAATCAAAGAATGTCAGACTTGAACATCTGCTCAGCAAAGCATTTTGACCCCTAGTGCTAGATAGATTTGTAAGGCGTAGTAGAAGTTAATACGTAAAGTGAGCCTCCTGAAGAGTTTATGTACCAGTTTATTGTCAGCTGTAAATTGCTTCTGGAGATGAAAGACACTCTCCTGTTATTAACTATAACATAATGTCAGTTACAAATTCTGAAATAGTTTCAAAACTAAGGGCAGGAATATACTAATTTCAGTGCAACCTAGCATTCCTGAAAGCATACAGTACTGAAATATACACCTTTCAATCTCAGAAGAGAAACATGTGGACACAACAATAACAAATCCCTTGCCATAATATCCATGCCATAAGAAATGTAGTCTTCAGGGTGTTTCATGGTCATTTTCACATGAGTGTAGCATTCATTATGACTCTTTGTCTAAAATGGTGGAGAAATAGTCACAAAGGTACCGAGAAACCCCGGAAAATCAAACCTTTCCATAAACAATACAAGGAAACCAGTGGTATTTAACCTACATGCATACATCTTGCATGAGCCAGAAGAGGCAATTTTCAATTCTGTTTAGTAATCTCCTAGATCTTGAGTCATCTTGCCGATTTTCATAGGATTATTTGTTGATGAAGGTAATAGTTAAACCTAGTAAAGCCATCTCGAAACCTATGAAGCCAATTATTGCAATTTTTACCACATAAGCTTCTGTCACTATCATGAAACAAGAAATATACTATCACCTGATACTAGGTTGCCTAAAGCATGAGAACAGGAGTTTCAAGAATTCATTGCATGATCACATCAAACAGCAATTTCGGAACATCAGTTCATGAACGCAAGTTGCATGTATGTTCATCATACCTTTCTTAGATGAGCCATGACAAAGTTGTATATGCGATGGACTCCAGTGTTTCCCCAGTGGTGAACAACAGTGGTGAAAGCTTTTTCAGCCTATGCTTAAAAGCCACCAAAACTTAGGATAGAAAATAAAGAAGGAAACACAGAGTTAAGAGCAAAGAATAAACCAGTCACTAATATCAAGGAAATGTTTGCTGTTTGCTGGTAAAATGTATCAGCTTCACCCTCTTACAAATATCCCCTGGTAGTTAATTAAAAAATGTAAAGTTTCCTGTGGATATTTTCAGAAGATCCCGGGTGATTTAAGGACTAATCCATTACTTTCACAGAGTTCTTTGCTTCTGACTAAAAATGTAGATTGTAAAATCCCATTTCACATTCTTGTGTTTTGATTTTTTTTAATAAGTCATCATGATTTTTTTTGCTGCTGCTTATTTATTTTTTATAAATATAATTTATGACATTAGCAAATGTTTGGGTTTTTTCCCCAGAAGATGGCTCTGAAGGCTGTATTGCAAGGTGCACATTTTTCTGTACTGTTGTGTAAAATCCTTTCATGTTATATTGCAGGTAGCAGAGGCAGAGGAATTTGCAGCAAATATACAAATATTTCCTCAAGTACAGTTCTTTATTTGTCCAGAGGAGGGCAACCAAGCTNCAGTAGCCTTACTTCAAAAAACACAGTCCATGAATCTTAGCATAACTTGTGGGTAACCTCTGTGGCAAAGGGAGATCTCCTTCCCCAGAATCACTTACTTAGCTTGTCTTCCCCCCACTGTAGCATGGTATAAAAATGAGTTCTCTGTCCCAAGTCAATTCTAATCCTTAAAAATACTGTAAAGCCTCAGATAGATCTTGATGAGAAAAGGGATAAGTTCCATCCAAAACTAGATTCTTTCTTAAATTAAACTTTTTTTACCTCTCAGCTATAAACAATTAGCAAAATGCAAATCTTATTGCTTGCTGAAACAAAAGTGGCAATAAGGAGAGAAACTTAATTTACCTTGGTAAAATTGAATTTCCTCTCACCTCCAACCCATGCCCAAGAAGACAAAACTACAATCTCAAACCATGATTATCTCAAATCAAACTCCAAGAAAAGAGCTGGCTCTGAGCAAGCTGAAGCACAATATGAGATCAGGGAATACATAAGTTAAACAGCAATAGTTAACTCACTATTTACAAAACTGCCTCAAATGAGTTGGTTTCTTAATGAATCTGGGGTTTTCATCTTAATTTCCTGTTCATTTTAATTTTCCTAGGAACAACAGTGGCAATTCCATGATTTATTACCATCATAAAAAATATTTTGAAAGAAACTGTGAGATAAATTAATTTATTAGAACTGCCGCAGCTTTACTTTGTGTTGTGGAAGTCATGGTGGTAATGTTTTGCATTGCAAATGTATAAAGTAGCATGAAATTCTTTGAATATGAATTTTGTACCTCATTGCACTGGAGTACTAGTAACAATTAATGACCATTTTGCATCTTGGCTAATGAATAGACTATTCTCCAAGCAAATTAATATCATGCTTCTTCTATTTGATAAAGGGGACTTGCCACAGACAAGTTCACCAACAAGTTACGACTCTAAACACCTCTTTGTTATCTCAAGTCATATGGCAAAGGACTGTTTGTTGCATGAGAAGGTTCAGCAGACTGACATAAAACCAGGTATATCTTCAGAGATTTTCTCTACCATCCGTAGCAACGGGCACGTTACTGCGGTTCCTCTCCCTAGGCAGCTGAGTGTACAATTTAGAATAATATTGACCCATTAGAGAGTAGTGGATGAAGTCTTCTCATTGGATTGATATTGCTACCTGCTTGCTGGAACAGACTGACTACCACTGTCCTCTGCAGAAATTCAGCAATACTTTCATAAAGTTAATATCACCATCTTCTAAAAATCAAGTTTTCTCTCCACAAGACCCCTATGATTAGCAGCAGGAGGGTATTTCATCTTTTTCTCTACTGTGGTCAGTGTCACCTTGCTCCCCAAGCTGTCCTCAGCAAGAGGCAGACCTGGTTCCCAGGTGGTCTGTGTAGGAAGGTTATCACAAAATTTGTCACTATTTCCATGAATTTTTGTCTGCTTCTGCAAGGATCTTTCTCCTACTGGCTTATGTTGCATAGTACCTGGTACTCTGTACTAAATGTCAACCTAGTGGCACCCTGGAAACAGCACCAGAACACAGAATTGAATATTTTCCTCACTGCTCCTTTAATTTTCCTGTCCCTCAGCTTTCTTTTGTAAGATGGATTATTAATATTTCTTTATTTCTGAGGATCATTAAAGAAATTAGTTGCATTACAGGCAGTTTTATTTTTTTTCCTTGTTTCCATACTTGAGAGAGTCAGATTAATTTCAAAGCCAGTCACTGGAACATTAACCAAGTTTCTTTAGAAAGAAGTGTGAATTGCATTCTGATTAACTTAGGAAGATAGAGTTTGCTATTTGGTTTATATTTCTGGAAGTCATTTTCTTGACCTCTACAAAACAATATAAAGCTGATGAATCACATGAATAAATGCACAGAGCTAAAACTTATTGATACTTTAAGCAGAATATTTTGGGGTTAGTCTGATACCTAAACATGATTTTAACTATTTTGCTACAAAAATCTTGGCTTTGTCTTGTAAAGCCAGCTGGAAATATAATCTCTTCATTTATTGAAACATGAAGAAGTCAGGAATATAAATGGAAAGATTTGAACTTGCACTGTTCTCATGAAACTGGACAGGGTAATAAAAATGGCAATACCATATATATTTTGTTTTGTACACTGTTTTTCAATGTTACAGAATGAAAACTTTTATGATAATGGTAAACTTAAACTTTCATGTCATATGATAAGATATGAAACAGAAAAGTAGACCATAAGTTCCTAATAAATACTGAAAATAGGATCTGCCAACTAGAATTTGACTCGGAAAAAAGCTTCTTCAAGGGGTATTTTAAAGAAGCAGACACAAAAAATTACACTTAAGGGGCATAGCCATATCACAAAATGGGATAGTGTGATCAGAATTCTGAGGTAGTTCCCGCCACAATGGTATACCCACATAACGTGTGCTGGGCAGCACCGTTAAGAGGTGCTGTCTGGGGACTAGAACACATCATGGCTGCCTCAGCATGATGCTGAGCTTGAATTGGCAAGTCCTGCCTCCAAGCCAGACGATGTTCCATGACAAAGGATCAGCTGTAGCATGTTCAGAAAGGTTACCAGGTCACAGCAGGCACAAAAAGTGTATTCACAGGAACCATGGAACTTCAATTGTGGATATGGAAAAATGACTCTGTTTTTTCTCTCTTTCCTGCTAATGGTGCCTGACAAGCCCAGAGAAGAGTCATAATGCATTTAACTAAGCATGATGCTTGCAATAAGGAGGTAGAAGTAGGGAAAGCACTCTCCTTTTCTGGAGGCCTGGAAGTAGTTTGAGGGAGATGACTGGTGAATATTCTGTAAGCCTTCATTCCAGGGAAATTGCATGCAAGCATCCAAAGCAATTTCTCCTTTGAAAGAGGTAGAGAAAGTCTGCCTTCATCCTTTTTGCCTGTTAAACTCATCTTCTAATTTTCTGTATCATAAACCTCCCTTCTTTTTAGAAAAGCAGAATGAAAAAAGATTCATTTGGGGCACATTACTTTCAGGTAAGTAACTTACTATTTCAGTTTCTATGGAACATTCCTGAATTACACTGGTAATTTCAGGTTTTCACACACAAGTACTTGCTAGACAAGTTTGGTTTATACTCAGGCAAGTTGTATTCAAAACACCCATACATTTTTACCAGACAATAATTCCCTAAGGTTGCCCTAATTATTTCCTCTTTGCAGTCTGCAACATGATATGAGCCAACTGAGCAATTCTTCCTTTTGCATCACACTTACATAGACAAGTAGGAGGTCAGTGCGTTAAATATAATTACACTATTTTTTGCTTGCTTGTTTTTCCATGCACATTTACATGAGCAAAAAAACAAATGATCACAAACAAATGATCATGCTTACATATGTATAAATAGCCAGCTGGATGGATTAGATCCTAGCTGTTTCCCAGGGTGATCAAAAAAAGAAATCATTCCTACCAACACACAACTGTAGGGGGTGAGACAGAGGAAAGGCTTTAGTGAGTTTTGGTGTCTATTTTTATTCTCCTTACACAGAAGAGAGAGGCAAAATAAACTGTGCTGTTATTTGTGGTGGGCAGAAAAAAAATATTCATTGGACTAGAAACCATAAGAGATAAAAAAAATATTTGGGTTTATCTTGTTCTGGCTTATAAATATGTTATATTATATTACATCAATTTAATTCACCTTTCTCAATCACTTTCTAGATATAGCAAGACTCTTAAGTAACTTTAAAAACAGGAGGTTTAAGCTCTTCCTTCAGCAAGATAGATCATCCATAGACTATTGTCCACCAGAAAAAACTGATGACAGACTGAAAAACACTCAGAAAAAAATTGAGCAGATACACAATGACCTTAAAACCTCCCACATGAATGACACCAGGGTTTTGGTAAGTCTACTGAATTTTAGAAGTGTGCATTGAAATTTTTCAAGGCAATAGAGCTGCAGTTCAGAAGAAACAGATTTGTGGCACTTCAACAATTGCAGACACCACTTAAAAGCATATCCACAACAAACAGCGGATGTCATCAAGAGAAAGTACAGAGCAATGCAATATATTCTCAGCAAAACCGAATTTGAGAAGAAGATCCTGAAATTCTTATTATTATGTATTTGAAACTCTCAGCCTAAGCTTTTTGAAAATGTTTGTGAGCCTTGCAGATAATTCAGAATGAAACTGTGTTGAGAGGTAAAACAGACCTAAACCAAAGCACTGGAAAACAAACAAAAGGTATCTTTAGCCTGGTTTTCTAGGGCACTTTGTGTTATACAGTTGCATTGTCTGTTTCTTATTTCCAAAACCTTTTTACAGTCTTGGCTGTTTCAGCTTTGCTTGAAAAAGAATAAATGTCTCAGGAGATGGTATGTTTTTTCATTGTGTGAGTAAAGACAAAATCAGCCAACTTAATGCAGATACTGAGGGCAGAATATCACTCTAGTTAAACCTAGCAATATCCCAACAACCTGAAAACCTATTTAGAACTTCCATTTTGTAATTGGACTAACATGTGTCCAAGGAAACAAAAAGCCTCTGAAGTTTGTTTATGTTTTGCTGCTGAAAGAAGCATTTGGTTTTCAAGATTACAGAAAAAACTCTGTAGTATCATATACTTGGTTTTTATGAACTGGTCATCACCCACTGAGCGCAACAGGTTGACCGGGGGGAACACTATTGTTGAAGGTATTGTAAACACATCAAGTCACATCAACTGAGTTAAAAAATTCTGTTCTGAGCAACATTAAACAAAAAAAACAAATCACCACCTCCTCCATACACCCTTAAAAAAATCCCACAGTTTACCAGTTTTGCCAGCAAATATTTCTGCACAATCCACTGAGATTGGAACCACCCACCTTTGCCTAATTTAAATGCATATGAAATCACGGGGAAGAAGAAAAGTTGACCACAGCTAATGTATTGGCAAGAAGTGGAGAGAGGGAGAAAGGAATCACAAATTTGCCACTTTGGACAAAGCAGTTGGGCCGAGACACACCAAAGCTGATGTTCCACTGGGCTGGCAGATGTGAAACTGCAAAGTTGGAGACAGCAGTTACAGAACCAGCTGAGTGCTCTCACTCCTTCACTGAGCCTACAAAACAGATCACAAGTGTTCTGGTTTGTTCCAGTGAAAGCTGACCTTAAATCATGCTTTGCAATATTTCAATTGCATTTTCATAGATATAGTGAACTTCTATTTTCCTCTGTCTTTTCCTAATGTCCATTTCAGTATGCAGACTTCTCAAAGTTTAACTTTCAGGATGCACTTTTAGAGGGGAAAAAAAAAATCAGTATTGAAATCTTTTTCTCATAATTTAGGCTCTAGATAGACAGGCTTCTAAATCAAATTCTGTTCTGCAACTCCAATCCTTCTCCTTAAATCAGTTTTGTTGAATTCAGACACGTGTCATGATGATGTACCACTGAGTAATGGTTAAATCTGCAGTCTTCAGCTGTTAATTTCAGGAAAAAATGCAGAAAAATATAATGTCAAAAATACAGAAAAAGATATTTGAAATGAGTGCTTGTTCTACTCATTACTTTGACGAGACTCCTACGCAATGAATTCTTGGTATTTGTGAAGAAGTCATCTTTAGCATATGTCATTCAGTAGCCTTTAAAAACTGCCTCATAATCAGTAACTGGGGAGATTGAAAGCTAATACCATCCCTTTTTGCAGAACAACTATCTAACAAGCTGAGTTATGGTGGCATTAACAGAAAGTGCCATATCCAGAGGAATAAGAAAGAACCAGATCAGCCTCACTAGCCACAATTATAGTTGAGGAACAGTGACAGAGCACTCTATTTTACCACACATGGACCTTCCACTGTGAATTCCTGCAACATAGTCAGATCAGAGAATGGCCAATGGAAATCACTTTAAATTAAACAACAAACAATCCTGAAGCTGATACCAAGGTGAGGAAGAGAGAAGGAGCAGGCTCTTTCAGGAGCAGGCTCTTTCAGTCTTCACTGTGAGAAAGTTGGTGACACAGTCATCAACACCTGAGGCAATGCTTGAGGCACTCGAGTTTTAAATGTTCTGATTTTTGACGTTAATTTGCTTGTAGTATTTTCAACAAGGATAATTTAGTCTTTGGGAATCTTGTTTATTACTAACATGAAATTGTAGTGATTACATAAATCAAGTAAAATTGAATAGAT
Organism: Chloroceryle aenea; assembly: GCA_013399075.1. Classification (NCBI taxonomy): domain Eukaryota; kingdom Metazoa; phylum Chordata; class Aves; order Coraciiformes; family Cerylidae; genus Chloroceryle; species Chloroceryle aenea. The sequence goes on from VWZY01009801.1 coordinate 219,803, forward strand.
TTAAGGGAGCAGAACAGAATGAGAAGAAAAAGGGGAACTGTGAACTTAAAAGCTTTGGTGGATTTGAATGACTGTATTATTAAGATGTGCTTTATATAAAAGTTTGTTTTCATATTTACAGAGATTTAGAGGGCCGGAAGGGCAACACAGGCTGAATAAAATTTTACTAAGTCCTGTGGAAAACAAAAGGCAGAATTTAAGACAGGATATTTTTCTGCTCAGAAAAAAGCATGTTTGGTTGTTTTTTTTTCCCAACCTGCCAAATGATATTTGATAATTCCTCCTGATGAATTGCATAAAAGTGTTTATCTCTGAGAAACAAGCTAGAGTCTCAAAGCACCTCTTGCTAGGTAACTATCTGAAGGGAAGACCCTGGGCCCTGCTCCTATAAACCCTTATGCTGAGTACTCATTAACTCAATCATTTTGCTTTTCTCTTAGACTATGAGAGAGTGTGAATCACTATTATTATTATTTCCTAAAGTTAATTCTGTTCAGAACATCTTTGTTCGTGCAGAGAGAAAACTTTGTAGTTACATACAAGAGGATGTGTCCTAAAGGCCCTATACCTCTGATATAGAAAAAAAAAAAAACAGGTTAAAATAAAAAAAAAATCAAGTCAGGTTACCTGGAGTTATGAACAATAAAAGGGAATTTTGTTTTTTGGTAAGCTTTTTACAAAAGCAAGTTCTCAAGTTATTAACAAGTCAGGCTGCTGCCATGCAATCGATCTGCTCTCTCAAATTCACCAGCCCCTTCCAAAGTCTACTTTTGTAAAGTCCGAGGGTTTCAGTACACATAAGGTTTTACTCCTTCTTCTGCGTCTTTTCAGCTTCAATAACAAATGTCCAAGGAAGACAGGTTATACACAGAAAACAGTACAAGCGGTCTTATTCAAGACAGAAGCAGTGATGTTCTGTGTAACATCAGAGTGCAAGGAAGCAAGCAAGCTACATTCAGACTCTAATCACAGGCTGAGGAGTTCAAACCCATGCCACTTGGCAGGAGAAAGCTTCCATGCACAGGGAGAGAAGAACTTTCCCCTTTTCTGTGGCTGAAGAAAAATGAACCAAAGATCAACTAAGCACAACGGAGCAGAGGAGCAGATATGTGAGGGAGTGCGATACAATAGTATTTGTAACTGTAGTGCTTGTCAGGAGAGGAGACATCCAGGGTTCTGCTATCATCACTGTTTCCAGGACCTTTGTGCAGGTCAGGAACATATGTAGTCCTCACTGATGTCTTCAGCCTCACTCTGCACTGAACCACAAGAGGAGGGTGTCCATGCTTCATCGTGCACATTCTGACACAGTCTGTCAGAAAATCCACAGTGACATAACAGAGATGGAGAATGGTTCACACTCAAAGCTTGGCATTTACAGCTCTGTTCAAGGAGCAGGACAAGAGTCTGTTTTCTTCAGGAATACCTGGAAAATTAATTTGTGTCTCCAAACTAGATTAAGCTCTTGAGAAACTTTGTTAAGAAATAATTAAAGAAGAAAACACTTCCTTCTGCTGTCCTTTCCCTGCCTCCATAGACTCCCAGATTTTTTTTTTTTAAATAAGCAAGCATCCACTTATTTCTAGGAGCAGTTTTTTCTAAGGACAGAGATCTCCTCCAGGATGCCTGCATTTAGCACCTCAGCTCTAGAAAGCAGAGCATTTCAGCCATTGCTGTGCTCAGGTTTCCTTTTTTGAAAGCTCTAGAGGCTTACTGTTTTGCATCTTATTTCAAGGTACCTTTCACTTCCCCTGGAGTCTTCACAAGACACTCAGGTTGAAGCACTGCAGTGTTGCGGGTGTGAAAATTACTGTCTCTGGCTTCTTACAACAAGCTTTGCAGTGCAGAATAAGATTAGGTCCAGGTGGCACATATATCTTCCATCACCTGCACCAGCCTTTATTAGCAAGGGGATGGACACAGATGAGTTTGGTTTGGTTTTTTTCTTGTCTGTTTTTTTTTGGGTTGTTTTTTGTGTTTTTTTTTTTTTTGTTTTGTTTTTTTTTTGTTGTTGTTGTTGTTGTTGTTTGTTTGTTTTTACCAATTAAGTGTGGTAAAGTGTATTAATGCGCAGGGACTATAAGAAGGGGAAATAGTTTAAGGAACATGACTGAGCAGAAGACCATTCATGGGAACCAGACTAGCACAGGTACCAGCTTCAGCAGTCTGATCTCCCTGATTCAGTTCAAACCCCACCTGCTTTTTCTGTAATAACAGAGCAGAAGAATTCAGTTTCAGGAAATTCCAGTCAAGAGCAGATCTGCTGTTAAGGAAAATACAAATCCTTAACTTATAATAAGAAAAATGACAAAAAAGGCTGATCTTATCTGAAGACTATTGGCCTCTTTGTTGATTAATATAGGAACATATTGAAGATCAGGCCCTGAAGCAGCATTAGCCTGGTAAGTAGCCCATTCTTACAGAATTATTAGGGTTGTTTTTTTGTTAGATGAACACCATTCACTCTTAGATAAATGAAGTCTTTTATTGACTGGGTTATAACTCTGCTGGTTTAGAAAAAGAAAAATCTGTCAGAACTTTTTTTTTTTTTTTTGCCTTGCCAAGAATCCATAACCAGAGTGTTAACAGGCAAGGTATGTCCTAGCATATAAACTGGATATAATAAAAAAAGAAGTAATCAGATTTATATAGCTTTTGAAGTATGTGCTGCATAATGAACATATTTGAATTGAAAACCATTATTGCTTAAGAAACAGAGATGATTACATCCCCTGATTGTTCCAGGCATTACAAAGTACACAAGACAATCACATGTAATCTGTATAAATTGAACATCCTCAACTGCCTGGAGTCTAAATTGAGAAAATGGAGAACAAGACCAAAGACCTATAAAATGTTAATGTTTTTTGAATAGAATGCTGAATTTATATTATATGCTTCAGTTTTAATTCTGAAACTTATTAAAGCTTTCTCTCCTGCTGGCTGATATGTATTGTTATCCCAGCTCCAAATGCAATATGATGTAAGATTTGCTTTTGAGATTTGGTGGTCTATTCATATAGGAAGAAATGTATCCAGGATTTGTTTGTGTAGTGTTTACAACTAGGTGTTAATACTAACATGGTATAAGGGTGGAGCATAGCTATAATTAATAAATTTAAAATCACTTGTATTAGAGAAACATACTATTTTGCTGTCAGACAGCAATGGGACTTACTTTTTATTTCAAAGTACCATTTTCTTTCTGCTGTTGTATTTTCCTACATTAGCAATGAGACATCATTAATAATAATAATGTGGTTTAATAAGAAAAATATTAGAAAACCTTAATTCAGAATTTTTACTCCTGTTACAGTTTAAATCCTATTGGTTGTTCCATCTAAAGTTGAAAACTAGTATTTTCCCTTTTATTCTTAGTTAATGTTTCTTCAGCTGGATGTATAAAACAATTAGCACACAAGTATGATGGGATAGTGTCCAGAAATAGGAGTCTGAGGAAAGAGGAAAAAGCAATAGTATATAAAGAGGCAGGTGCTAAAGATCTTTCAGCTGGTCTAATTAAATTAAGACAGCTTTAGGGTCTGTGTGATTCTCAGTTGGTCCTAACCTGCCTAGGAAAGGTATCTTTCTTGTTTAATGCATTTCCTGGAGTACCAGAAGGAAAACTGAACACTATATTGTTTTCAAATTGGGAAACTCTTTTGATCTGTTGATTAATAACAATTTACATGTTCTGTTAGTGTTCTCTGGGAGTGTTTTATATTATATGTAATGAGCTTGGTATAAAAGAAGAAAGGTAGATCATGTCTGGAAGAGAGAATAATTTTTGAGGCATCCTGTAGAGCATTTGACATCCATCGAGTTGATTTTCAGGTTTAGTTGCATTCCTCGTACAGGAATTCCACAAGCCTGGATAACAGTTTATTTCATTTGGTGAATTTGAGTTCTAGACAGAAAAAGCATTAAGTAAGTCACATGCTCTCTACCAATCTAGTAAGATTAGTGTACATTGTCACTTCTGCATTAAATGGGCACAGAAATCCGTTACTGAGAGGAGAATGATTTTTGTTCTCAGCAGCAAGGAGCTTAATTAAGAGTACATGCTGTAATTTAAAGAAGTCTCTAAGGAGAGTCAAGAGATTTCTGTACTGGAACCTGATTAAACATTATATCATTTTTATAGATTCCAAATACTATTTAGAGATCACAGATGGGAAACTCAGTTTCAGCTGGAAAGTGATGAGGTTGTTTTATGACTTTATCTTTTGTTAGCCATTAAAGTTTATTAGAGACACCATTATTCCTCCTCTATTTGCAGTAGTGGATGTGCCAGTAGAATACACTAGATCAATGTTATTTAAAGTAAGCTAGCTATAAATGGGTAAAGTTCATGCAGAAATGAGTACTAATCATGCTTGCTGCTTAACATGTCTTTCTTAACACTTCTACAGAGGCAGTATTTGATAATAGCAAAAAAAGAACTTAGCTCCTTTAAGATAACGTAAGAAACTTCTACCAACTAACCTGTGAGAATACCAACCACCATACTGCTGCATATAGTATAAAAGCAAAGCTCCTAAACCTTTTTCAGTACTGATATCCTTATGCTTTGCTGGGATCCAAATAGATGAGACATTTTCCTATGTTATCTTAGCTGCTTCATCCTTCAAGTTTCTCCTGATAAGAATCTACCATATGGTAACAAATCCCAGAAGATTCTGTTCCTTCCTCAAAAACTGACCTTGGTCATGAAGGAGTCCTTTTGTGCAGTGCACGACTGATAAAATACTTAAGAATAGACAAAACTCTTTCATAGCAAGGCAAAACATACCCCTGATTTTACACAGGTGCCTTAACTGCCCTCTGCTGAAGCTGAAAAGCAAAACCAAATTTAAAAAATAAATAGTAATAATAGTAAAAAAAAAGACAGTGGTTCAGAGAACCACATGGCTTTGTCATGGCTAAGGTGCTTTCATTTGGAAATGAAATCTAGGTTTCAGTTTCTGATTCAGATAATAGAAACAGTGGCTACTGTTTTTATTAATAATGTGTGTTCTGGAATTTTTATTTTCTTTACATGCTGATTGTTGTAAATCTTGTCCTCAAATAATTTGTTCACTTCATTCATAGCATGAAGTCAACTCAGAGCTGTATGCTGTGAGATAGGTATTTAAGGTATGATGATACAGCTTTTGATTACAGTAAATTCTTTTTAACATTAGCGAGTGTGGGGTTGGTTTTTGGGGACTGGGACTTAAATGCCTCAAGTTTAAATATTCAAATGCTCAAACTGAATGTTTGAGATTAGGCATGTTAACTCTGTTTAAAATACTTTCTGCTTTGCAATGAAGTTTTTTTTTCTATATTGGTAAGCCTTTTGCCATCTAGATAAAGACAAACCTTGTTCCTTTCTGCCCTTAAGAACTAACTAGCCTTCACCAGGTTATTTCCATCAGCTACATTAGCTTGATAGGGATCTGGTATTTTCTTGGTTCGTTTTATTTGCTTACAAAGCATACACACAGTATCTTCATTCCCGGATCAATGCTAGTTTCTTCCTAGGGAGCTTTCTGAACATGTAGAACACTCAGACTTTTCCTGGACTCTGTGCAAACCCCTTGAGGAACACTTCACTTCCTCATCCAGACATTGCAATCAGTGCTTTATCCAGCCCTGCTTTTTCAATTGCCTCCTGTGATAGCTGCCACTGTCAGAGTTCCATACATAAAGACCACTATTCTTGAAGCCTATCCCTTTTATCCTCTTCAGTTTTGTTCACACTAAGCTCTCTCTGTATGGCTTAGGCTGGGATTGCGATTGCTTATTTTAGTTATTATGAAATAGAGAATTCTCCCCTCTTTAGAAGGCAATTAGCTCAGCACATATATTGCATATGAGAAAAAAAATTGTTCATAGAGACTGTCATCTGGGAAAAGTAATTGATTTGAGACAGTAAGGGTAGAGAAACAACTTTTGACACTAGTTATTTCCTATTAATTTCCCAGCTTGCTACTTCCAGAAGAGAACTGGGTAGATAAAAGGATATATGATGTTAAAGTTATTTAAGCAAGTTTTGCAATAGTATTTGTCAGCCTTCTTATAAGGGCAGCAATTCTATTTTGTATTAAGCAGCAGAAACAAAAGGAAAAAAAACCAACCAAACAAAAAAAGAAACCCATAAAAAAACCCCACAAACCACCGTACAAAAAAGAAAAACAGAACCCTCCAAAAAAACCAAAACACACCACCACCCCCCCCCGAAAAAAAACAAACCAAACCCAAACAAAAAAAGAAGCCAACTTCACATGCTGTGATGCTGGCATTTGACTTAAGCTCAGTATTTTAATATCAATAATTTTCTTTTAAGAAAGTCAGAATATGTCATAAACTGATGCAAAACTACTATTTCTTTAAAATGTTTGGATAAAATAAGATTTACAGTGCTAGTACATTAGAAATACATTGAATTACTAACAACAATGATTTGAAAAGAGCAGTTTTAAACTACATATATAACATAGACATTCAATGAAACAAAGACAAAAGATGTAACTTTCTAAAAGAAAGATGCACAAGACATAAGGAACTGATTGATATTTGAGTGTAATACCATCAAGGGTTATGTATTAGTGGATAATAGGTCCAGTTGTTAAACTACTTGCAATATTGGTATCTGTATTTGAGGAAGTTATAGGAAATTACATCTGATACTGGCTTCCCATAGAGAAGCCAGGAGCAAAGCCCTGGAAGGACTACTGATCCCAGAATTCCAGCTCAGGAACATGGGATCTCTGAAAATGTAAGTGAAGTTATATCAGGTGTCCTGTTCTGAGTCTGAAAGCCTAAACTGTGAAAGGTGGTGAGAAAGGGAAAGAGACAAACACATTCCGGCTGAAGCTGATTCTTGCTGAGTACCCAGCTCCCAGCCCTGTAAGTCACAAGTGGCAAAGCTGAGGTTTGTGCAAATAAATCCTAAAATCATCTTTTGCCCAACTGTATAGCAGTTGCCTGTTGTTGCTTGTCTGTTTTTGTTGCAAGCTCTCAGGGAATGATTCTGTGCACAGAGAAAACTGTTGTTGTTACAGTGACTACAATAATTCCTTCAATATGCTTGATTTTCATAAGTTCTATTGATATAGACTAGCCGAAGGGAAAGATGTGGGGCACAGTGACTGTAAACTACTTTAAGTAAGACTGTTTTACTTAAAAGAGCAATAGATCATCAAAAGGAAAACAAGACAGTGCTAGAGACCAAAACGTACCAAGAAAGCTTAAACGAACTGAAAATGATTCAAAAGCAACATGGAAAATTTGATACTCCTACACCAGTTTTCCCACTTTTCTCTAAATTCTCTCCCCTTTTCTTTCCTCCACATCTAGAAAACAGTGCAAGTGATTTGCAAACAGGTGAAGAAGGTCAATAGATCAGTGAACAAACAAAACCTGCGAGATCAGGATGGATTGTAAAATAAGCAGCAAACAACAGGTGCATATGCTTGGCTGTGCATTTAATTGACTCGTTTTTTAAGGAAATGTCAATAAGCCTAGCCAAAGAATACCCTTACCATGACCAGTGTTAGGAAGGTCAGAAGAGATACTCCAGGAAAGAGCTGGTTACTACACCTTTGAGAAAGATCCCCTGATAAGGACTTCGCATTTCAATTGTCTATTCTCATGGGAGTTTCATTACCTCAGAAGTCATCCCTTCTGGATCATTGTTTGCCAGAAATACACTGTCACTCAGAAACACAATCACTTGATTTGGATGCCCTTACCCATGGTTTTTGTATGTATTAATTTCAGATTTGTATAGACAGAAGGATGCATAAATTATCTGTCATTCTATATAGGAAGAATACCATATAACTGATCAAACTTTCTGTGACAAGCCACAATAGGAATGGTTCATAAAATTTCTGATAGCAATGAAGTAGCAGGAAACTAACCCATGTATCCACAGCCCCAAAGGATGTTTTCAGACTCTGACAGTAGTCTCATCTATCAATTTTCCATATTTACATACTTATTACCCTTCAGAAAATAATAGCATCAAGAGCAAGAAGCAGCACTCCATCCTCCAGTTTATGCAACAGAGAAATTACTTAACTTTCATTACCCTTCCAGGATAATTGAAAAGGTGAATTTTATTCCTTATTTACTTTCTCAAAAAAAAAACAACAAAAACAATCAGTGTTAAACCCACAAATTGTGCTGGGTAAGCCTACAGCTAACTGAAGTATGTTGAACTAGGCACATATCCAGTCAAATCAATGAGGCAAGGCTGACAGAAATTCTGGATTGCACCATGTCCTTCTCAGAAAAATGTTTCAACACATTTCAAAACAAAAAATGTGAGCCAAAAAAGTAAGTACCATCTGGTATTTATCTGCAATTCTGCAGAAGAACCCCTTGCCAAAGAAGCAAGTTATGCTGTGCTTGATCAAAAGCACATAACACCCCAGCAAACTTTTACATCTCGCCCTAATTTCAATTAAACATCTATGGTAACAGAGTACATAAAGATAGTCAGAAGAGTTAAAAACAATGTTTGGAAACACAAGCCAGAGCACACAGTTCTCACAAAGAGAGTTGAATAGTTCTCAGTAACCACACACATCTGCCAAAATAGCTTCCCATTCATGCCTGCAAAAAAATCACATCTCCCAGCACATCAACTTCGTTGATTATAACAAATTATCTATTCCACTGCACTTTGAAATCTGGATTTCCATTAACAGTAAGGACACTTCCTGTTTACCTTATTTCTCCCAGCTTATTCCCACATCTCTTGTGCTGTGGGACCCTCCTTTCCTCTCTAAAACTCCATCTGCCCCATCATACAGGTCTTTGATTTGCCATCTGTCAAATTATTACACGTGAGGAGGCTATACATGCTGCTCTTCATTGAAAAGACTCTTAGCAGAGACACTGCAGCTAACACTGGAGACATTTCCAAGGCAAGCTGGTACCTCTTCCAATCTGTGCTTTCTCACCCAAATTCTGTTTTGCAGCTCCAATACCCAAAGTAGCCCTGATTCTAGTCATCCAGCATTTCCCATCCTATTGGTAAACACCTGCTGTCTTTAGAGTACCACATGAATTTCTGTGTCTTTCATTTCTTGGTGAATCAGTTCAAAATGGGGGTGCAATGCAGCTGTCCTCTCCTCTTAAACAGTGAACAGACACTGCTCTGAATAACTAAACTGTTAGTACATGAAAAGAAACCTGCAGCAGTGAGCAGAACCAGAGTGGGTGGTACAGGGAAGCATTTCTCAATGTTCCCAAGGCTAATTATGCTTTTCTGAGACTCTGGGTAATACAGCTAGTTGGCTTGTTGTGTGAAGTGAGGCTGTACAGGTGCACAGAGAAGAGAAATATCTCCCACTGAATTGAGGTAGCCAAACCTCCAACTCTAATGTGGAAGTACACGACTAAGAGCTATGCGTCTTTATCGTTCCTGATACGTTACAGAACTTGCACATTAACACACAAACTATTAACTTACTGTCCTTCAAGTCTACTTCAAAATTTACATCACTGTATAAAAGTTTGTACTGTGACTTACTGGCTTAAAAACCGAAACACATTGATGCACAAAGCAATAGAACATGTTTCAGGTATGTAACTTACTATATCCCATCTTCTGCATATTTTCCAAAAAGCAGATTACCTTCTTGTTTTCACACATACCAAATCAGAACAGCTGCATAAAATGATATAAATACAGAAGGAAACTAAGATGAAACAGAGTAAGGAGCAAAGAGAGATATTGATGAATTAAGTTACTACACTTTGAGATTTAGAAACTGGTATTATGTGTCAAATGTAGCCATCCCTAAATAGAGACTGTAATTTAGACCTCATGTCAACACATTCAAACATCACAACAAAAGGAGAGCAGTGCCTCATGTCTAATTTGAAATATTTCAAGTACTTGCCATCCACTTTGTCTGATGAGGTCTAAAAAAGCATCTACAGTACATCCTGTGATCACATGCAAACGTTTTAATAAAGGAGCCAGAATATCTTTTCAGGGCATTTGTCTCTTTCTTCTTTCTCTCTGTCTAATTTGTCTCTCTCCTGGAGCTTTTATGTTTAGGACTCCTTTGCACTTCTGTAATGGAACGGCAATTTGTTGTTTTATTCAGAAATATGCAAAAAAAAAGAATGAAATATTATTTCTGGTGCATATTTCATTCTGTAAGCTACCACATTCAATAATATATTCATTGTTAGAGCCTGCAGTGATGATAGAAGGCATATGAAAAGCTTTTGACCTTTATGATTAAAAAACTCCAATGACAGATGGGTTTTGATTAAGCAAAAAAATGTCATAAAGCCATCAGTTATATGTTCAAGGGCAGAAAATTCCCTGCATTAACAGAAAAATTCTTGCAGATAAGACTCAGACTCAGGAGGCCTTTGGTCAATTTACAGTACTAGCACAGTATTCCTGTTTGATCATTGTACAAGGCACTTGGGATAATTGTCAGAAGTAATTAGCCTGTGTATTGTCTAGGGTCATGCATCTGTGTCAAGTTTAGAACTGAGATTTTTATACTTAATCCACAACCTGAGTTAAGGAAATCTAAGGAAAGGATATTCTTGAACAGGGAGGGGTAAAGCACAGAAATAATTTGTGCACTTGCTAGGTATGCCAATAGGGTCTATTCTTTATCACCTATAAAAGGTAGCTGAGCTGCAAGAAAAGCAGAAAAGCAAGTTTTTAGTTGTGTGATACTGGCAGCATTTACTTCAGATATGCCCATTCATGACACATTGGTACTTGCAGTTCAAATATTTCATTTGACTCATGGTTTGAGAAGTCAGTTACGTGTGAAAGGATAGCATAGATACTGTCAGGGTTGGTTCAAATCATCGTAAAGTTAATGAGACCTTTCCAGAGATTTCAGTTAGCATTTCATCAGTTACATAACTGTCAAAAGCATCAATTCCTGTTCAGTACTTCTTATTGAATTAATACTTTGCAAAAACTGTTGAGAGAAGTGGAGGTGTCAACAGCTGGATACATTCAGGAACTATAAAAATACCACATAGGGCATGTTAATTTAATAGCAGTGAGTGACACTGTCATGACCATTGCTTGTACTTAGTTGGATAAACAGGTAGTAAAGTTGCCCTAGTAGTGATTTGCATAGTTGCTTGTTCTAATGATCAGTATCATCTTATCCTTACCATGTGCCTATTGGATCCAGTGGGGAAATTCAGTTGTAAAGATTTAAGGGACAGGGATCCCTCACCTCAACGTCTTTTTCAGATACTGTGGTGAACTTGGCACCAGTCAGTCGGCAGGACCAGAAGCAGGAGTTGCATACTCAAGCTGTTCAGTCCCCATGATAGAACTTTGCCTAACATTACTAAACAACATCAAAATAGGTTCTCTTGAAAAACAGACATGGTTTTCCCTCACTGCTGAGTATTTAGGGAGTTTCCTGGATTTAATTATCCCTTAGGTATATTCATTCACTCATTATACAAGGAGCCATTAACCATCTGAACTTCTGTTAAATGCTTATTTCATGTGTTAGTAAGTTGAGATAAAAATGTTACTAATTCCCATGCCAGCTGTTTTCTCTCTCAACTCCACAGCTGCTTGTTAGAAAATATTCTAATATGATGCTGATTAATACACAAGCATTAGTTCATTCTAAAAAATGTCTGTCATTTAGTCTTTAGAAGTTGTCTAGTGGATATTCAATTTAAAGTGTGAAATCCTTCTGTTCTATAGAAACTTCCTTGCGTCCCTTAGTATTCAACTGCATTTTGTGTGGAACTTTCTAAAGTAGTACTTTTGTATTCAACAAACTTCTTCCTTTGTATAGTCAGTTTTTTTCTTTGATGTTTTTAAACAGCCATTTTTCCCATTGAAGCTGTTATAGTCAAGAGAGTGCAAGTTAAGGATGAGTTCCCTTGTAATGATCAATTTTGTTGAAACACTTTTCAGATACATTTTTCCAGTTATCCTCAGGCATAGATATTTATAAAATCAGTTTGTCTTGCTGATTCTTTGTGCTAGCTGATAAGAAAGAAGGGAAGGGGAAAAAAAAAGTCACAGCGTGATTGCCATATCCAAGGCTGAGTCTGTAGATTGGCAGTTACAGAACAGCTCACCTCTAAATGTGGCCTGGAATTCATAGAGCAAAACTGAGCATGGAACTCGCACAAGTCATTTGGTCAAAATGAATAAATGACCTTATTCCAAAAGCCAACCTTTTTTTTTCACTCACAGCAGTGATGACTCTGAGGTACAGCACTAAAAATCAAATATTAGATATATAGAAGGAAGGGGCAGACTTCTAAACAAGGCATAGAGTTGGATAAAAGAAGTATTCAGGTAAAAAGGGTATTTTCAACTTATTAAGAGAAGTTTATTCCACAGCTACTTTATCCAGCAGAAGTCAGTATATTTACTACTCCTCAAATGCCAATGATCATCCTCTATATTTCTGTGAAATGCTAGCCCTTTCTTTTACTGTCTAGCTGTATAACTGTCATTAGGTCTCTGCTACAGATCTGGCTCTGAACAGACAATTTTAGATACATATTTTTTATCTCTTTTTTTTTTTCTAGCATAAAAGTGAATTGTAATAATTTACTCATATGCTCCAAACCCCTTGTATTTCCCCTCCCTTTCTCAATAAGAAGCACATTATTAACAAAATCACACAAACAGTTCAGCCCACCTATATATATATCTGTTAAGCTCTTCCCAAACATACATTTTTAGGAACACATTTTAAAACCAAATATGATTGTTGGCTTTCTTTGCATAACTGTCCAAAGAGATTGTCTTTCCATTAAGGAAGAAAACACCTGAGTCCTCCTGACCAGACATAGTGTCCTTACCACCAGGTACAGTTACAACATTGCAGTTTGCTGTTCTGCAAGTGTGGGTCCCTTCCCCATTTCTCCTTAAAGAACTTCATGATTGAGCTTGTAAGTACTTCCAACCTCATCCTTCTGATTTCTACTCAATCTTCCTTTTGCAGGTAGCTTATCTTACCTGTGGTTTTCATACTCTCTCATTATCTATGCATGTGACAGCAAAGCCCTGGCTTTTCTCCCCTTTACCAAATTTCAGGAAAGCCTTCTCACTCAGTGCCCCACTCAGTATTTTTCTCTTCCTAACAGCATCCTATTTGCAGACAAAATAAGTTGTTACTGTAAATACTTAATATTTGCACAGCACCAATTCAGAGACAGATTCATTGGTGATTTCCTCTACAGAGACATCTCAAGAACTAATTGAGCTCACATATCTATAAAGGTAGCAAGTCACACATATCTATCTACATCATATCCTGAATTGCCATGGTCATTTTAGTTTTAAGCTCAATACAAAAGCAAGCTGTGTCCTGCTTGTTCTCTAGGCTTATGTTTCTATTCAATACCTCTCCAAAAGAAAGGATCAATCACAATATTTTGCTGCTGCATCACAAAGGTTCTTTCAAATGCTGGGGTCATGGCAGGTGGTTAAGTCAAAAGTCAAGAGATATTTGCCAAGGACTATTTAATATTTTAAGACTTTGGTGCTTTTAAAAAAATGTTGATTTACATTCAAAATTAGAACAACTAAAGAATTGTAAAACATATTTTGCCATTGTTGTAATTACTTTCAGCCATATTTCTTGGAAATTTTGTATTTGACAGAAAGGGGAAAGAAATCCTGCCAATTTCTTTAATGTAACTGATGAACTTGATGAACTCAGCCAATTACATGATAGCTTTGATCTATTTCTACCAGAGGAGAAATGAATCACAAGTTTTTATCTGGAATAAATTATCAGAAGAAAAAGATAAAATGTTGACATTAATCTTCATCATGGGAAATATTGTAGTCATTGCTAACTGTGGTTTGATTGTGCTCCAGGTTATAAAGATGCATACTGAGACATTGTTCACTACAAACAACATCAAATGGAGCTGTTTTTCACTTTTTCCAGTGTTTAGTGCAGTCATGTCTCTCAGAACACCATACGGCAGTAGTATACCTCAGAATATCACAGCATACAATGAGTTGCAGAGAGATTGTATGCAAAATGTGTCTAATGATTTTTCATCATCCTCCTCCAACCACCCACAAGCCATTTACTGCCTGTTTTCCTCTCTCTCAAGTTCACCACAATAGTGAAGTAGCACAATTAACTAAACAGCTAGTCTAGAGACATCATGAATCTAGCTGTTATACACATCCTTCTTAAAATCTTTTTCAAAACCAGGCAAAGTTCTGTAATACAAAGCACATTTCTTCTACCCTTGCCAGATGGTTTTCAGTCCCCTCAGCAGCTCCCTTATTTGACCTCTGTCTCTCAGAGTTCACCTCACCCATCAGCTAACCAAAGCCAGAGTTTAATAACTGTCACCTATCAATGTACCCACCTGGCACAGTAAGACCAGTTCCGTCTAGAATCTTATTTTTGGGTCTGCCTTCCATTCTCACCTACAAGTAGTTAATTTCACCTCGTGCCTCTTAGCTACAAAACACACCTCTCAACTTCTTTCTGTACTTAAATGAGCTGGCACCCGTAAAAATTCAGAGACCGTTTTTGTGCCAATTCCTGACTTACAATTTTTTACATTTCCTCCTTTGCTGTCAAGCATTTTCTATTACACTGCACAATAGTCTTCTTCCAAAATTAACTTCTTAAATGAAAGGAAAATTTGTTTCCCTTCTCTTACATCCTTGCTTAATTTTTTCTACATGCAGATTTAGAAGTGCTCAGACATCTTCCTGGTTGAGCTTCCAACCCTGAACTAAGTGATAGAAAAGATATATTTCCCTTGCCATTTGCCCTTCTGCCATCAGCTTTTAACACTTTCCTAACATGGGAGACACTGAAGTTGCAGCTGGCTCTATGATTTCTGCATTCTGCAAATTTCTGCTTGGTCATTATTCTTATCAATCTCCTGCATTTTCTTGTGTGGTATCTTGGTGACCACATTCCCTTTCATAGCCATTTCCTCCTTGCAGGTTCCAAACAGCACTTTTACTTCTGCTTCTTAAACAACTCTTAACAAAGTTTCTTTTCATAGCTGCCACCCTTTCCTGACCCCACAGCATCCAAAAATCCAAACTCATTGTAAATTGTTAAGACCAAAATAATCTTCAGAAATTTACACCTGATTTGATCATTGTATTCACCACAACTGTCTCAGTTCCATCTTCAAACCATAGTCTGGCAGACCTTATTTCACCTGGTTTCTTATAGGAGCAAATAACATTATGCTCTGGTTTAATGGGATAGATGAACAGGGCTGATTAACCTAGAGCTTTTGGAACTTACGAGGCAGACAACCCTGTTGCAGACAGGTAGACTATAATTAGATTAGGATGAGATTTATCAGAGAATAAGCACATTTATGATGTTTGTACATAAGGAGTCAAATTTGTATAAATTAGAATCCTTTTAAATTCTGTCCCTGTTTTCTCTACAAGTTTACTCATCTTTGATTACAATGAAGACTTCCATTGGGATATGTGAAAAAAAAAAAGGGTTTTGGCTCCTGCTCAGAAGCAGAACTGAATATACCATTTTTTTCAAGCTAACCTAAGATTTAAAGCACCATATTGTTAACATAAATCTTAGTTTAGCTTTGAGTGACCTTATGTATGCCTTATGTACACATAACTCACTATTCCCCCAAAGCATAAACACCATATTCTGAAAGACAGATTCATTTTAACGTGTTTATAACCATTTGTTAAGTGGAATAGAATGCAAAAAAACAGAACTATGGTTTTCGTAAGAAAAAAATCAATTCTTTCTTCACTGTATATTTAATTTCTAAACTCTCACATTTTTTAAAATTCTGCCTCGTTGTCAAAATATTGTAATTTATTCTTATTAGTTCTCTCTGATAGCCATTAGGAAACTCTATTCCTTATCCAGATATTGTGTGTAGTAATCCAGTAATCTAACGTAAACTAACTACTGATAGAATGAGGGTAGCTGAAAGCAGACAGTAACATCAAATAGTAGACATCACTACTGATAGTGAGATGAAATCTAGCCATGGATATCTGAAGTGCATTGATCTATATGTATGTTGTGTATTTTGGGAAAAAAATCCAGGTTAGTATGTTAGTGCAGTTCTTGTACTTACGTTGGGGAAGAAGACATATATATTTTACAAGTCCAACTATTCTTGGGACCAGAGCTTTATTATCCCACTTTGCTTAATGTCATCTAGAAAAGCATTCATGGACTTCTTTGTTCCCAGGTGTATTCTTAAAAAAAAAAAAAGACCAACAGCATTTTTGCTTTGGAAAAATATTTGAAAAAAAAAAAAAGAGAGAAAGAAAGAGAGAGAGAAAGAAAGAGAGAGAAAGAAACATCCAAATTTAATGTAAACTGTTTAAAAATTGATTTAAACTTAATCTCATCCTCTTATGACCCTTCTTATAAGATAACTTTCTTGTACAGAGAAAGCCTTAATTAGTTCAAATACCTGAATCCTAAAGAAATCCTTTACTCAGGAAGCAAATACATGACTAATTAAAATGAAACTGCCCCTGAGTTTCTACTTAAATATTAATTAGGTAAAATATAATGTGATTATAAAATAGTGTTTTGTAACAGACCTCCCTTTACAGCTCTTACACAGAAATAGTAAATTAGTTTGAGTATCTCTGGTTCAAGCTATTAAGTTCAAGTTTCCCCAAGCAACAGTGTCAATATTTCAAAAAGTTTGTGTCCTGTGCAGGCAGATAGAAAACCACCTCATTCTAATTATTTTGATGAGTGCTAGAGGCAGCACAGCTTTCTTCATGGTGCTCTGTCAGTATTTCCTTAGCAACTT
This sequence comes from Chloroceryle aenea, assembly GCA_013399075.1. Lineage (NCBI taxonomy): Eukaryota > Metazoa > Chordata > Aves > Coraciiformes > Cerylidae > Chloroceryle > Chloroceryle aenea. The sequence goes on from VWZY01009801.1 coordinate 236,585, forward strand.
TTTTTATTCCACTGAAAAGGAAAACAAAAAGAGGATAGTCTTGCTGAAGTCTGAAAGCTGTGTATTCCAGGAAAATAATTTTCTTTTTAATGCAATTCCCTTAATAAGATGAAATGTCCTTATCCTGGAACAAAGTATGACACAAAATTTTAAAGTTCTTTTAAGATTTATATTTAACCTTTCAAAGAACTGAAGAGTGCTAAAAAGTGATTTCTCTGAGGGGTACCCTTTGGGTGCCCCGAGCAATAAAATCATCAGAGACATTTTTAACTCTGCTTTTGTTGCAGGAGAAAAGTTTTGTCCCATATCTTCATTAAACAGGTCTACCTACAATTACTATTGTATGTAGCACATACAATATTAACTGTAGGTTCTGATGTGCAGTGATTATAATCACTTCACCTGAAGTTTACATAACTAAGATTTTAGCAATTGGATTTTTGTATCTATTATGCCCAAACTCCTCCTCTCCATATGTCAGGGTTTAGAGGCTGGGCCACTAGACAAGTAACAGACACTCTCTGTTAACACCTTTCCCTTCCCAAATGGGAAGATAAAGTGGTAAAGGAGAGAGATTTAAGGATTAGAAAAGAAATTTAGAACAGCTTTAATGAAAACAATAATAAAATGAAATATATGCTAAACCATTATTGAACACACCCCCCAATGGCAATTATGTCACCATCAACACTGATGCTGTGGAGCAGGCATTGGGGAAGTCCCAGAATGAACTCGGGAACAGTCAGGACCTGGATTCAGGAACACATGGATTGGGATTGAAGGATTGGGATTGAAGGATTGGGATTGAAGGCAGAATGGACAGAGTCCTCCTTAGATGCTGGCCATTGAAGGAAATTGACCCTTGTGATCCCTCAGCTTTATACCGAAAATGATGTATATGGGATGGAATCCCTCGCTGGTCAGTTTGGGGTCACCTGTCCTGTCCGCTCCTCCCTGCAGGTGCGGCCTTTCACTTTCCTGCACCCACAATGTGGTACACAAGATCCAGCAGTGGCCTTGGTCTCTATAGAAGCAAGTATAAGCATGAGTCTTTCTGTACACCAATCCTTGGTAGCAGCTGTAAACACTGAGTGTTATCACTGCTAGAAGCACGCACTGTCTGCAAAAGTATGCTGTTAACTTCAGAAAATGCAATTACTTAGGAGAGACTGAGCTGAAAAGTAAAGTCACTGAACAGAATTACTTCTGTTCTAGCTCAAACCAGGACACCATGTCGATGTTTTTCTTTCCAAAAAAGCTTTAAGTGCTGTACAGCACAGTTTTACCTTTCTGATGGCCTTCTGGTGCTCTTGCAATAAAATACAGATTATTTATTCATATTATGAGAGAACCTCGCAGGGTCTAGTCAGAGACTGAGGTTTGATTTTGCTGGCTGATCTATAAAACCAATAGAACATACCCAAGTTTTTTCGTTCTGTATGGAAAAGACAAAATACTAAAATTTTACATAGTGCAGTGGAGTTTCTTTATATCTTTCTGTGGCTCCTGAAACATGCACTAGTAGTGACATCCTCATGTGATCTAAATCATCATGGTTTTATTAGTTCCATGCTTGACCAGCCTAGTGAAAGTAGTCTGCGCAATCTGAAGAACTGGTCCTTTTTTAAAAAAATCTGTACTCGCACTCAGAGTATTTAATTTTATTTTCAGTAATAGGATACAAACAAGCAAAAAAATTACCTTATACACTGTTCTATTCATATGTGGACAGAACACTGAGACTGGCCAGCTGTAGGTACTACTCACCTACAGTCTGTCAGCTGCATTTGTTCCAAAATACATTGCACAGCCACCATCTGCCAATCATAAACTAAATGACCAAAGAGCAATGTATTAATTTAGAAATACTGAAAAAGCACAGTTGCTCCTGGAAATGCTAAGAAAGGTTATTAGACATGTTTATTGGCATTATAAACAAATATTAATGCCTTTTAACAGGTTTGCTTTTATTTATTTTTAATCTGCTCTAAAACATATTTTTATAAGAAACAAGGACTTCATTGATAATTTGGCATGGGAACAAGCTCCTGCTTTAGTAAATCCATTCGGTAATTTTTATGTTTTATTTCTTGTCTTACCAAAAAGCCCAGCATTTCAATAAATATTCCTTGTTTTCCATTTGATAATTGAAGCATCCAAAACATAGAGAGTTACACAGGACTTGTAAAACCTGCTGGAGCCCATAGGAAAGAATGAGAACAGCTTACTATCTGGGTGTAACCAAAGGCAGCTTTGGGGAATGAAAAGAAGGTAATACAACTCCGGTAATATAGATCATAGGTAATATTAAGACGTAAATCAAAAAGAAGACAGACTTCTTAGTCTAAGGTAGATTTTAGAAAGTTTCTAATCTCTCATTAGAAGTGAGAATAAATGTACATACAGACTCTTCAAAGAGAGTAAGTAGAAATACAGGGATATCATTGGCTTCCAGCTTGAAGTACATCTTTCTAACAAAATCCAGAAAGCATCACAAGCCTGAGTATATCACCTTTTCTTTATGAAATGCAGGAGAAGAGGGAAGTGCAATATGTGATGGGGCACTCTTAATTCTTAATACCGAGAAGCACACTAATGGTTCCATATAGATACCTGCAGGAACATATAGCTATCAAATCCTCCATTGTCTCATGGTTGGATTGTTGGTTTTTGGTTTTTTTTTTTTTTTACTGCTTAAAATATGGCAATGAAATACAGCTTAATAGCTTAATAAAGTATTTCCCAGTCAAAGCTCTTTCCAGCTTGAAAACTGTCATTTCCTTGGCATAAAGAATTATTCCATAAGACCCATGTCTGTACAAAATATCAATATTTAATCACAGCATAGAGTAGCTTACAACAGAACAGTCTTAAATTTCCCAGATATTAGTTTTACGTGTTTATATCAGACTAACACATTGCTCAGGTTGACTGAACAAGTAATGTTCCAGGGCTCATTTCCTTGTCCATGAACACCACTCATGTTTTTTTGGGCATAGCCATTTTCAGATCAGTAAAAGCTGAAGAAAAATGGTGATAAAGATAATTTAAAAGCTATTAATTTAAATCTAGCTTTATTATAAAATATATTTATTGTTCTAGTTCATCAAAACACAGAGCACAGAAGTCTCATCCATCATGTCCAGTACCATGGCTATACTCCTTTGCAGTACAAACCGCACCAATACCAGATTTCTTATCAATAAATCAGAGGCACTGTGTTATCTGGCAAAAAATTAAATGTATTATTTCTTTTACTAGAAACACCATGCTTTTCTGAATGTATGGCAATAAATGGGCATTATTTAATCTCTCACAAAGAGAAACAAATCTTAAATCAAAGGGCGCAGTATTTTGTTGGGGCTAGTCCTTTGTTGAATCTGAAAAGCCTCACTAGTGTTTCCACACCCTGGAATTTATACTTGATACTTGAGTATGGTATGGAAAAAATACATTTAAGTCATCCATTTATAACCTCCCATTACTATGTTAGATCTTTTTACTCTCAGGAAAAGTAGAAAGAACTCATTAAAGAATGAGATAATAACGTCTGCCTAAATATGCAATAATATTAACCTCTGCCCTATCAATAAGACTGTATGGAGGCCGATTATTTCTTGTATTTAATTATCTTTTTATTCCACTGAAATTTTCTCTCTTTTTTTTTTTTTTTTTTTTTGCTTTTGTACCTCATTAGTCACGATCAAAGTGTATTACTCTTATTATGGCCTTAATGTGATGCTTTGATCACATTTTTGGACTAATTTGAAAGTCCGTTATCTGAATTACAGCAGAGTGTGGTGCATTTGAAGTTTTTGGAACCATTTGCCCGGGGCCATTTTATTCTGGCAAATTTTAGGTATTTAATTGAGGTTCCTTGGAGTCTAATTGCTCTGGACTTCTTGTATAATCAACAAAATAAGACACCTCTAATGAAAAGTGAATCAGGTATCTCCAGAGGATGATTTGTCCCTTCTGTGAGCCAAATCTTTCTCAGGTGGTTTCCACTGACTAGAAAAGGAGACTCTATCAACCAGGATCTGAACATAAGAAATCTATTTAAGTTACTAGAAATAACTGGGAAAACTTTGATCCCTGTTTTATGAATTTGCATATGATCCTTGTCCCTATCTTACTCATGAAAGGCTATTTTAATGATTCTTAAATATGAGTATTGACTAACAAAGAAATATGTGCATCCATAAGTAACAAAAGCATCTCTCTATGAGCTCTAGAATAACTGTGGTCTTTTTTTAATATACCTTTGCACTTCCATGTATAGTATATATATCCTACTCATTTCAACTATCTATGTGTTTGCTTTCTTGAAGGCCACCTTAGAGCCATCATAAATCTTACTGGAAAAATCTTTTGTTTGAAAGAGTAGATGAACTCCAAAATTCACCCTCAAAAATGTACCTAGAGCAATGTTACTCCATGTAAGCAGTTCCATTGTCAGTTTGTTTCTGCCTCTGTAAATTGTTTGGTGAGGGATCAGTCTCATAGACAATGGGAAGAGATGCAGCAAGGCCATATGATTATCACATGTTCAGAAATAAGTAACTGTTTCAGACAATGGAAGAAAAAATATATTTGGTAGGTAATTTTGAACCCTGCAAGAATAAACGTGCCAAAACTCTCATTAGTTAGAAGCTGGCTTATGTGCCCTCTGTGACAGCTGAGTGGAAAATAATTCCTAAGAAGTTTTACTTGATTCTTCACTATCCTGAAGCCATATTTCAATAGATGCCACTAATCTTATTGCTATCAATAGTCGAGATACTGGGTATCAAGTGAGTAAGACACAGTAGACATTAATTTACAAAATAGTAAAGGCAAAAATCTTTGTACTGTATCAGATTAACTTCTGTGCTATAAAATAATATGAAGTCAGTTCAAGTTAAATCATGTGATTTTGCATGCTGCTGCATGCAAAGCCATGTGAGACAATTCACCACAAGCAACCCAATCCTGTGATACAGGCAGTATAGGGAAAGCAGGGAATGTGTCTTTTGAATCAACATTTTTTGATACCCAGGTACTAATTTCTTGGACATTACCTGCTAAACTAATTGTAGAAATGTCTGGGACTAAACATGTCTAGAATTAGGGTTACCAGCCTTGCTGAGAAGCTGTAGGAACACAGTTTCAAGAGAAATAAATTGATAGCAGCTTTGTTCATCTTCTGACTCAATAGGATCACAACAACATTGGAAATACGATGAGATGTGAAAGTTCTGTCCACACAGTGATCACTTTAGCATAGCTGTACATAGTGCTTAAAAAGGTGGTAAGAGATCAACATAAAAACTAGCAAAAATATGAGGCTCAAACCTAAAGTTTGGCAAAGGTTTTCTGGGGTTCTGCTCTACTGGTGCTTAAGGAAGTTTTTTCCTCTAACTCTTGAAACGTGTTCCCTAACCTGCAGTTTTGTACTGTGCTGTGAGATTCATTCTCCCATAAGGACAGTCTTTGTATTTCTTTCCTATTCAGTGAACACAAAATTATCATCAATTTGTGCAGCTGCCCAGACACTCACAATTAGCATTGTCATTTTCTGCCAGTTGTTTAGTCACATCTAATCATCGTGAAAGAAAATCTTTTGAAAAATCTTTGAGTTTTCAAAAATGGATCTTGACAATTTTATTTGGCTTTATAATTTATTGTGTTCATTTTTCTAACCCTGGCAATGTATTGTAACTCATTACCACGCAAACCCCATCTGCCTATTATTCAACTGTTATAAGCTCCATATAAAAGAAACCACCTAGTCTTTAATAATTTACAAAGGTGGCATTTTCTAGAGTATTTGGACCTGGTCTAATTCTGTTGGTGGAAATAAAACTCTGCTTGAGTGAAGTTTTCTGTTCCAAACTTTGAGTCTTTCTCTAAACTTAGCTCTTAAATATCCAACTGTATTTTGTTAACCATTTAGAGTTAAAATCACTTCAGTTCCAAAGTGCCTTAGATTTTTTTAGTTAGTGTGATTTTAACACATTCCAAGAAGAGCTGAGAAGGTGTGCTATGAGTTCAAGCACAAGAGGCAAAATAGCCAGTTTGAGTATTATTTTACTATTTTATTTGATTATATTGGATGAAGGAAAGTTAGGATCTCCAAAAATGAATTTTAGTAAATCAGTTATTTATCTGCTGACCCAGCCAGGATCTACAAGCAGATGTATTCCCCTTTTTTGGCACACCATCTTTGGCAGACTGTGACACTGTACTCTGAGAAGGCCGGAATCAGAACAAGGGCAAACTGTCAGAAAGCAGAAAAGTTTTACAGCAGAGAACAGGAGGACTGATGCAACAGTGTATGACATGCTGGGTGCAACCTGGGCTGGCTGGAATAGAGTTCAGAGAAGGAAGCAGGGAAGCTGTGAGCTGCAGAAACTCTATGGAAGGAGGAATTGAGAACTGCTTACAACATGCTGTAGCTGGATACTGGCAGATTCCCTTTCTATAGAGGAAATTGAGGTAAGATAGAGGAAAGTCTCAAAGCTTGTGGGACACAGGGCTTGGAGCTAGCCCAAGCTTTTAAAGAAATGATAAAAATAATGCTCTGGGCAGCGAGTTGACCCAGATCAAGAAATGAAATTGCTCTCCTACAAGCCTTTTTAGTTTGACCTGCTGCAGTTCAAACACTGTCTTTTAGTAAGTTCTGAAGCATGAACCTGTGTGTCTGCTTAAGTGTGTGCATGTCAGTGTTTGGGGAGACCATGTGTGCATGCATCACCAAACAAGATAAAACAGAAGTTAATCCTGAAAAATAGCTCTTAAGAAGGAGTGGGCAGGCCCTACTTCCAAACTGTCCATACTCTATACTAAACTTTCCCCAAGGAACATGCAAGACAGGGATTTTACTCCAAATTGTCATGGAGCCTCTGGACCAAGGATGCATGCAAGTACACACTCTGCCTTGTAATCAAGTGATCTTCCAGCAGCACCTAGCAGCTGAAGCAATTCAGCACTTTCCTTTTTTACTGAATACCTCAAATGGTTTAGACTATGCTGAGGGGAAGCTGTTGTCTAATTCAAGGCATTCTCCCAGGCTTAAGTCTTCCCCAGAATGAACAACATCATAGTAAGGAGGCTGCTTGGGTAAAATTGTCCCTGTGCACCAGCTATGCTCCTGAAAATGAACTTAGAATATTCTGATTCCTCAGAAATAACCTTTCTGACTATGCATTGACTTTTCTTACACGTATATCTAAGGGAAAGGATAACATAAAATTAAGTAATCATTACAACTAAATTATGTTTAATTTTGGATAGTCTTGCTCTAAGCTTACACTGTATCTTCATGTATTTAAAATATAAGGAAGCATGAACTTGATGTCCTAGTTCAAGTACATTGCTTGTTAAAATATTCATCTGTACAGACAGCAGAAGTGGCATAACACCTTTTGACAACAATACTCTAAAGAGTAGAGAGGAGATGTAGCAGAACAGGGAATTTATCTTATAGACAACTATGAACTTCAGTAAGATACTAAATCAAATCAGCAAAATAAATGACTGATTTTCATTAAGTAACAGAAACTGAGGTAAATTAGTCTGAAAAGATGGATAATGAGATGACATAAATATCTGACAAAATTCAGTGGGCTCAGGTGTGCTTTGTATTGAACCTGCTGTTCTTAATAGAGAAGATAGGAGTATTAATAAATATATTCAGAGTTTCACCAGTTTACCAACATATAAACAAATAAAAATAGCTCACTGATTTACAGACATGACAGGGTTTTTAATATGTGAAATTTGAGTAGCAGGGTGATAGGACAGTTTCTTCAGTAGCTACCACATTAAGCATTTTTTCCCAGATAGTTTAATTATCAACTGCTGGCAAATTTTGGAGGAGCACCAAGTCCAACAAAATCTGATAAGAGTTAAGATCACATACTTGTCCTTGGAAATGGTGTGATTATCTGGGTTTAGTTGCTAAGGGGGAAGCCAGGGTATATCTGGATAGGCATCTAAAATGCTCCTTCCAGTGCATACTTGCCCACAAGCCACTCCCCAGGCCATCATATCTCCTGTACAAGTAACTGTGAATGAGCATTTCAATGCATCCAGACAGGGAACTAGATGATGTGAGAGGAAGGTTGCCTGGGTTGCTGAGGTTGGGCGGTGAGTGTGCTTGCCAACAGATAATAGCAGGACTGTGGTGACTAGAAAGGTGTTTCTCTCAGAGTCCCATGGGAACATGAGGGCCCAGGGTTTGCACAGTGCTGCCTCCTCTGCCTTGAGCTCTAAGGAGGACCAGAAATCTCTGCTTTTGTCACACATATCAGACAATGACTATATGCTGGGAATCTGCCATCTGGGTGGGTGAAGTGTTTGTTGGGCCTTTGGCTGGGATTCTTGCTGACCTGGACAAGGTTTTATATTAATGGGAGTTAGGGCTTTCATTTTAGAATAGAATAGAATGACAGATACTGGGTCTTTCTGTCTATAAACTTTATCAAGCCAAAATGTACAATCAATTGTCAGTATACCAAAGTCATAACTTTGCCTGTTTGTAATAGATTGACAATGTTCAACAGATACCAACTGACCGATATATCACTGGCACGTTATCAGCAACATGAGACAAAAAAATAAATTCTTTCAGAGACCAAACTAGAAAAACCTCACACTCTACAAAACCCCACAGACCCCAGTGAGGTGTCTACTTGTGCTATTCTTTGGATCCCTCTTGCTGAAAGTGAATTTTTGAAAAACCGGGAACCTTGGATATGAGAAAACCACTGTCAGGGAGAAAGAACCTCAGCAGACACATATCACCATATGGATGAATTAACTAATTCAATGGTGTGTGGTTGATTTGTAGCAAGTGGACCACCATGTAGCCTCTCAACGAATATTTTATACTTCTCATTAGTGACATAACATTTTTTTTTAATAAGATTAATGAATGTTATGAGCAATACTATAATATTATATTTTTAATTATGATTAGAGAACATTTATTAACTACTTTTTCATTTTTTGTGTGTATATATTAAAATGTTGTACATATTGTTTTATAACTATCAGCCCTACAAATGGAATGGAAAATGTAAGTATATGGAAGAAACTTCTTACACTTCTATGATGTCTCAAAGTAAGAAGTAATTTTCTCCTGTAACTATCTTTCTGCTGTAGCTGGCACTACATAAAGAGAATGAAAATGTTAAAGCATTATTTATCTGTTAAATGTTCTATGAGCTTTGTTGGACCTGAAACCTGCACTGAACTATACACTATAGCTATTCCATTAGGTATGACTCAAAAGATTTTTCTGCAGATTGGAAATTTTGGTAAAAACCATGTATATTACCTGCACCCAACTCTGTCATGATTGCATTACATTCCACACATTTTTTGCTTGCAGAGCATTTGTTATATATTTTCAAAGTATGCCTAAGTCCAGAAAAGAGGTATCTTCTCCCCAGTCTTTCAGCTCTGACTTTTGTTATCCTACAAAGTGTAGGGAGAAAATGTGGGAACATAAATACCCAAATTTATTTTATTCCTCTGGTAACAGGAAGTTTCAGAAGAATGCTGTAACAAACTAACTAGATACTTACAGAGAACCACATATTGGAAAAGAAGGAGTGGAGAAAGTAAATGTCAGCATATCCATCTGGAAGTAGGGGATTCTGGTTTCAATGAATACTGTACTGGTTTTCTTCATTTCCAGTTTTTCCTGTCAGCTAGCTTAGGTGTGTTCTCATGCAGCTGAATGGCCATAGTGAATTGGGTTTGCTGTGTTCAAAATTTTCCCTGTGTTTTGGAGAGAGCTTAATAAAATTCATGAACCGAAGTGCATGCAAATCCCTCACACGATACAGAGGAACTGCAGGCACTTCAGGAGGGATTAGGGAAAGGAGAGGATTAGCTGCTGTTCTGAGCAGAAAATCTGAAAAAGACAGCAATTTAAGGATCTAAATCAAAGTACTCAAGTTATGGTGGCACTTTAAATACCACAACGTCTGGAAGTGGGCATATTTGATTTAATCTTCTTCTATCTCTAAATATCTAACTTACAATTTACACTCTGACAGATACACAAAAAAACAGCTGCTTATTTAGGATTTTCTGTTTGTGAGGGAAGTGTGTATGTTTTGTTTGTTTGTTGTTTTCTTTTCTTTCTTTTTTTTTCTTGGTTAGCACAAATGAATTATTTAATTATAATGGTTAATTAAGAGGTTTTCAAGACTTGAAATTAATGAAAGACATTTTACTTTCTGAAACTGAAAAACAAAGCCAAGAGAAACTTTTGGAAACTTGCAAGTAGTAGAGTCTGTAAGCTCTGTAGAACATCTGATCTTGGAGGAAAATCTGGATACTGAAAAGGACATTGGAACTCCCCTAATTTAATTCAGTAAGAAACCTCAAGACTCCATCTTTCATCACTTTCAGAATACTTCCTAAGCTTTGGTTAATTAAAATTAAAATTGGAAGGAAGTGATGCCAAAACTATGCCATATTTTAATAAAGCAGAAAACAGGCAGTATTTATAACCTTCCTATGTCTATATACCAATATCTTATAACTGAAGTTATACCAATATATTATAACTGAAGTAGGTATATCCATTAAAGATGATGGCAAATAGTGACATCACTGCACTTTGCATTATGAAAATATTAAATAAGACAAACAGTATTTCAAATTTAAATTAATATATACCTTCTGAGGAACTAGCTCAGTAGGTCTCTGCATATGTAATAAAAGATTGTTGTCTTTTGGTCTACAGTCTGTTCCATAAAAGCATCCTGGTGAACTCATCTGAAATGCTTTGTCAATGATATACCAGATGCATTCAGATTATCATCAAAATAATTCCAATTAATATATACCTGATAAAGAATTAGCTCAGTAGGTCTCTTCGTATATAATAAAATATTGTTGTGGCATCAGAAAATATAAGGACCACTTCTGAATTGTTAGTCATTTTATTGATTTGTATCATGGCAAACCTTCAATGGTATCTGCTGGTGGCACACTTGCCAAAACACACAAACAGGGAGACTTTGTACTTTGCATTAATTCAGTCCTGAAGTTCTAAAAAATCCCGCTGACCTGCCATCTAATCCTCAAAATGCCTTTTATTTAATACTGTAGTGGTTAGAGCTGCTTGCTTTAAATTACACAAACTGTTTTTAATTCAGAAACAAGAACAGGAGCATCTCTTCTTCAAGGTGAAAAATGTTCTCATCTGTGCTTAATGAGTCTTTTGTTTTCCTGCCTTTGGCACAGTTTCACTAAAAAGTACCAAAAAATTCTATGGATTGAAAGTCTGGGTGTTCTTCCAGGACATGGGAGATATGGTTTTAAATGTCCTCAGCCAGAGGAGGGAAACATGAGCTTCCTGTTTCCTTAATAACTGCTTCCTGTATTGGTTTACTGTACACTTCTACATTTAAAAAGTAACTTGTTCTTTGCTTTTCTGAAGAAAGTGGGTTAGCATACTTTCAGGATACAGCATCTTGACTGGATAGATTTATTTCTCTGCAGTGTTGAATGTACCACGCAGAAGATGGGATTTTAGTGAGATTTTGGCTAACTGTAAGGAAATCCCTACTAAGTTAGCTGAATTTGTTAATTTAAAAAAAAATCTTCATACTCAACAGAAGTCCCATTTTCTATCGTTTTCTGAGTCTGTCTCTCAGCCGTGTGGGTATCCTGTTGGTATCTATGCATAGCCCTCTATTACCTTTCGCTTTTGTAACAAGTTAAACCCCTTATTTTAAAACCTGAACATTTATGATTAAATAATTTTGTCATATAAATAGAATATATTAAGGCACTTTTTTTTTTTTTTAACAAAAAGATGTGAAAGTACTAGCTGATTAAATGCTTGTAAGCCATGGAATAGCATAAATTAAGCCTGTCACAACAGGTCCTGCTAGAAAGATTGTCCCAATCTTTCTTTTAACCCCCCTTTTAGTACTGAAAGGTTCCAATAAGGTCTCCCCAGAGTCTCTTTGTCTCCAGGATGAACAACCTCAACTATCTCAACCTTTCTTCATAGCAGAGGTTTTCCAGCTCTCTGATCATTTTTGTGGCCCTCCTCAGGACCTGCTCTAAAGGTTCATGTGTTTCTTGCGCTGGGGGCTCCAGAGTTGAACACAGTACTCCAGGTGAGGTCTCACCCAGGGCTGAGTAGATGGGGAGAATTCCCTCCCTCGATGCAGCTCAGAATAGGGTTGGTCTTCTGGCCTGTGAGCGTACATTGCTGAGTCTGTTGGGCTTCTTGCCCTTCTCAGGGCTACTTTCAATCCACTTATTTCCCACTCTGTATTGATACCAGGGATTACCCTGACCCACGTGCAGGACCTTGCACTTGCCTTGTTGAACTACATGGGGCTCACATGGGCCTATTTCTCAAGCTTGTCCACATTCTTCCTGGATGACATCCTGTCTCTCAAACATGTCAACTATACCATTCAGCTTTGTGTCATCTGCAAACTTGCTGAGGGTGCACTTAATCCCGCTGTCTATGTTGTTGATTAATATATTACATTAGGACCAAGCCGCTACAGGATAAATTTAATCTCAGAGTGTTGAAAACCTGTGGTTTTGATATGAAAACAGTCAAACTTATTCCTAAAATTGAACATACTAAATAAAAACCCCAAATGGTGCTCACATTCAAAGACTTTGCTTCATTGTGACTCTAATATTTTATAAATTCAAAAAAAATTCTATTTATTGCTTTCACCTTTCCCATAATTTTCTGCCTTTGATCTTTATTTAGGCAACAGTCAATATTCACATCAGCTTGGGCTCAGACAGCACTTGAATACCTGAGCTTTACTTCTAGGTAAATATGTAGCAATTAGAATACAACCAGGAAAACTTACTCTGTTCAATCTAAAATGCTAAAATACTAAGGAGCCACTGTGGCACCACTACTCTCCCATGGTGAACTTTCTCAGTGTCAAGAAGCCTAGAAAATCCAAGCTCTTCCTTCATCTGCTAGGCTGGTTTCTGAGTTGCTACCAGATACATCAGCAAAATCTCTGCCAGAAAATTGATGGAGGGTTTTTGTACATTTAGAATACTTCCCCAAGACATTTGGTCTTTGCTGAATCAACAGCTCCTGATAGAAAAATCTTATCAATATTACTTGTTTGCTTCTGGTTTTAATCATGTAAATTTGCATGTAACTCAGCTCTGTGCTTAGCCCCACTATAATAATTTGCATTTTCTAACTGTTTGGAAACATACGTAATTTACACAGAAATGGCAATTATACTTTCATACTTGTGTACCTTAAATATTTTCTGGATGTTTTAGGCACTTATGTCCTAATGACTTCTTTCTACATAATTTTAAACCAAATGATTTTCAGTAGTCTCAAGCTGTCATGTTGCCAAATAAATTGTCATAACTTACAGATCGGATCTATCCTGCTATCAGGAAGCTTTGAAAGCAAATCTATACAAAAAGCTTGAAAAAACCAAGAGCTTCAAATCTTGGCTTTATGTTGAGTGAAGTATAATATTTTGTAAATATGTTGTTCCGTAACTTGGGATGACTTGTTTGTAAAATCGTAAACCTAAAGAAAAATCAAAGAATGTGGTGTAGTTCAGTAAGTCTTATTAAAAAATAGGATCTTATAGGGATTGTCATGGTTTGTCCCATAAAAGCATCCTGGTGAACTCATCTGAAATGCTTTGTCAATGATATACCAGATGCATTCAGATTATCATCAAAATAATTCCAACTTTGTGCACAGATATGATACAAGAAGATATAATCATGTACAGTTTCTAACTGTCTGTCAGACTTCAGAGATGCAGAGATCAAAATACATTTTTCAGTACTGATTGAGTTCAAACATCAGATACCAATGACGATTTTATTATCTAATTATTAATGCCCAAGTGAAGGAGGATCACATTAACATGTTAAGAGAATCTCATCATAAAACCCAATTCTACCATTTCTCTTTTTTTTTTTTTTTTTTCTTTGTTCTAGGCTATCCTTTATCTTTAACTTGAACACCTTCACAGCCCACTTTTTAGGGCCATAAATCCAATTTAGTACTGTCTAAATTCTATGCTAGCTATATTTCTGAATTACTCACAGGACAGATTTGAACAAAATGGTTCCTTTTTAACAAAGAAGAAAACCAAGCCACAATCATTTGACAGAAAACTGCTTTCTTCCCTTGAGATACCTTTGGATAAAACAGGAAAGTCCTATGTACTGTTTTATACAAAGGTCACTAAAATTATTTGCAAAAGGTTGGGCTTTTTTTTTTCTGATTTTAAGCTCTAAGAAGCTATACCAATTTGAAAAGAAAGAAAGAAAAAAAAGAAACAAAGAAATCTACCTTTAAATTCTATATTTGTCTTGCATTGAAACATTTGTATTCATGATTTACTGCTACACCTCAGAATTAGGACAATGTTTGGCTTGTAGATCACCTCAGGGAATGAATGGAAAGTACAAAGACAGTAAGGAACAGAAAGCATGCATAAGCTTTTGTTATTCAGTTATAGTTCACTACTGTACTATGTTAGGTAGACAGGCTATTGGGATTAGATATTCAACTGTTGTAGGCACCTTCTGCTGGGATTTTCAAAACCACCGTATGTCAGATCTCTTAAAGTGGTTTTGAAAACATCACAGGCAAATATTCTGCACCTTCAAGCGTTTAAATGCATTTATGCAGCATTTTATGGAACCTATAAGGATGGACTACCAAGTAGAGTTCTTGCTTAAGGAGATTGACACTACCTTCCAAGCCTAAAATAAATTGCCCATTTATTTTAAAATCCTTAATAATTTTACTCAATAGAATTATGGAATTGACGCTGTAAAAGCTTATCATTTTGTGCACTATTGACCTCCACTTCAATACACTAGTGGCTTTTTGTATATAAAAGAATAAATGTTTAAAGGGTTAGTGTTCATAAAGGTTGCAGTAGAAGTTAATAAAAGCTTCAACATATATTTTAAAAGCAAGCAAAAGTAAGTTCTCAAAGGTTTTGCTCCTTGATTTATTATTCTGAAATATTAATGTTCATGGTATTACATAGATAAACCATGCCAAACAATTAGAAGATCACATATACTTTCCCACTTACTAAACAACTACTATGGTAAAATGCAATGACAGTTTAAGAATACATCAAGAGATGAAAACATATAAGAAAAATATATATAAGAGATGAAAATTAACTTTCTGAATTCAACTAAAAACTTTCCATATGGAAATATTCCTAATAATAAAATTCTGTCAAGGTCCCAGCTAACAGAGGTCCCAGCTGACAGAGCATCATTTCAGATTTCAGCTACCCATCATCTAGGTAACAGAGGCTGGTGAAGGCACATTAGCCAACACTTTGATTCTCTTTTTTGGATCCTAAGAAAATACTAGTTTACGTTATGGTGTTGGTATTTGACAATACAGTGGGTCCTAGAGTTGAACCATGTTACACAGAATGTTTACATGACCTCCATGATCACAAAATAAGTGTCAATCATAACAGTAAAGCTGTTGAAGAAACAGGGATAATGGAAATGAAAAAATTAGAATTTAACTGTCTGAGGACAAGAATTATCTGGTTTTGAGAAGAGCTAAGTACCTGATGCTCTTAACTTCATATGAATTCCCAGAATTAACAGTTTTGAAGGTTACACTTTAAACAACACCACTCTGATCTGGCAGGAGGCTAACAGCTGCCTTGGGAGACAGTAGAAACTTCAACCCTGGAAGTTTTCAAGACTTGGTTAGACAAGTTGTCCTACTTCAGGTGGAAAATTGGGCTAGAAGCTTCTTCCAGACCACATCTCTAGGGTTCTACAAGATGAATATATTATACACACTTCATGGGGTAAACTCCTGTCACCCCTGAATTTAATGTTAAGTCTTTCAATTTGATTCTGAGAAAAAAGTATTTACCACTCGAGTATCTAAAATGCATGCACTTGTTTTTATATTTGATTGTCCTTGCTGTGTGTAGAAGTCATAATGTACAAATGGTTTATGCTGATGAAACAAAAATAAATACATAACAAAAGACAAAGGGATAAAAAGATTTTTGATTAATTTGATAATTTATTATTCATTCCATGGGATTTAATTGTCTACTTAATCCTCCACAGATTTAATGTTGATAGTGGATAAAATTACACTCTATACGTCAGCATAAAAACATTGTAGCCAACTGACGTACAAAGTCTGCTCGTAGAAACAGGTATTATATCAGCTCTCATTTTCTATGTTGCAATTTATCTCCCTGCATTAGTAAAAGGATATGACTATCTTTGTAGCTGATAAGGTGTTTTAATTGATTTTTAGCTTTTTTTTCTTAGCAGTCATTTCTGGCAGATTCACTCCTTTTTTTCATTATACAAATTGATGTGAAATTAAACCATGCCCCAAGGAGAGAAAAAGGATGAATCAATAATATTGCTATTTCATGCAGAACTTGAAGCTAAGCATTTTAATGGAATTAAAAATGTGTTTAGTAAGGTTAGTGCAGAAAATGTGGACAGTATGAGTCTTAAAATCAAGTCTGTAAAGATCATTGTGAATAGGATGTATGGTTACAGGATATTTTGATTTTTTTTTCCTAAAGAGATATTTACCTTTGTGAAGTAAATGTACACATGCTTTTGCTGGCTTTCTGCCTTGTAGACACAAACAGATTTTAAGGCCAGACAGAAGCCTCCTGTATAACACAGACACCACACAGTTTTATTTTAATACCTCTGCAATGAATCCAATAGTTGGCTTATTAGCTGTGGTTGTCTATCAGTGGGGTATCCTTCTCGGACTTACTTCTGAATGTTTGGATACCATGGATATTCTGGAGATGAACATGTACCTACTTCTATATATAGCTGAGGCAGGTCTGAGCAACAACAGGGTAGCACATTCTGGTAGAAACTGCTAGAGAACACACAGACTTAATAACCTTATCTGTGCTTTCCATTTGCCTCAAGAAGGTGGTATTTGCTAGTCTATTCGACATCCTTTGTGCTTCAGAGTCTGTGACCAAAACATGGGACAGTTGTTATCCGTCCTACCTTGTATGCACATGGCTCTGGAAATCTATTGTAACTATCAGTGGAAAATGTTGAGTTCAGGGATGGGAAACATACAGTCCGATTGAATTTGAGGTGGCCCACAACTTCAGTTATTATGACCTGTGGCTACTCTCATGTAACCTAATAATAAAATTATGAAAATGATAAATTACATGTGGCTCAATGTTGCATTAAGAGGCAGAAAATAAACCCCCTTGTGTTCCAGCTTGTCCTCAGCTATCAGAGGGGCTGGGGGTGGCGAGGCTTAGATTCTGAGTGACGTCCAATCTCACACTATGAGTCTGATAACACAGATAAACTCGATAGCACACTGCACCTTCTGTCTGGTCACACTCTCACACACAGTGCATGTGTGTGAGAGAAATGTTTGCCACCAGCTACATCAACAGTGCAGTTTATTAAAGCAACAGGATTACAGTTTCTTATGGATTGCCGGTGATAAATACACTGTCTGCAAAAGCATGTGCAAGTATCAAGATTGCAAGTAATACAGCTCGGTTACAAAACACATTATGTTAGCAATCTCTGTAGACCTATTTTCTAAGTTTTCTGAGAAAGCACTTGGGAAAGTCTGGATCTTACCCAGAGGTGTCCCTGTGGCAGGGGAAGAGAGGCTCAGCCTGTTAACTGATCCCAGAAGTCAGAGGTCATCTGCACAATGGTATATTCCCCGACTAATTCGTGTTGATATCTTCCTTGACCTGTTCATAATGGTATCGTCCCTAACATTCCCCCCTTCTTAAGACTTTTTTTATATTACTTTTTATCTTCAAGGTGGAGCTTGAGTGATTCTAGTCATACATACATTAATTGTGAATGGAAGAAAATTCAGGGTGAAAGCTCAGTAAGGAGTGGTTGCACTTTGGAGGCAGGTAGCTTTTGGGATGGAAGTGTGTTTTGGTATTATAATGACATTATAATGAGCAAAGTTTGCACAAAGGACAACATCGAAAAATGACAGACTGTTGTCTCAGATGGCAAATTATATAGCTTATCAGTTCCATAGTACCGCAAAGTTCTCATCTTCTGCAGTAATTCACAGAGCCTGTCTGCAGAGTCTTTGCTCTGCTCTACCTTCCTTGCCATTTTGCAAACAGTGTGGTCCAGGGAACCACCTTAGAATGGATTCCCTGCATTGCAGCTGCAGTTGCTCTCCATCCTGGAAGCTTCTTTGATATTAAACCTTTCATGTTTGAACAATGCTATGACTTTAATATAAGTTTATTTTCCAAGTCACCTCCAATAATTATTCCACACTCACCAAAGGTGTTTGGAAGGCCTACTTGAATAGGGATACCCAAGAATGTAGAATATTATTTCACCATCTCTCCTGCACAGCCATGTAACAAGTAACACTTTGCAGCCCCTTTTGTAATCTTTTGAATAGTATCAGCTGTTTTCTGCAGCAGAAGTATAAACTTTTCTACTTTTATGAGAAAATATCTGAGTATGGAACTGGATCACAGAGCTGAAGAGAACAATCATATAATTTGGCATAAGAATATTTAAAAGAAATTAATTTACTCGTGTACAGTAGGGCATTTATAATGTGATTTAGCAGAGTAGTTCAACCTTATAGAGGGTTCCCTGACACATACATCAACCACATTTGTCTAGTTTGAGTGATTATATAAGCTGTGTTCCACTGTGTTGGGATGGCATTGGCCAAGAGCCAAGCACCCCCACAGACACTTGCTCACTCCCTGTCCTGCGATATGGGGAGAAAGTAGGAGGAAGACAAGAAAATCATAGATTGAGATAGTGACAGTTTAATAAGTGAATTGAACTGCATGCACAAGCAAAGTAAAATAAGGAATTTATTTACCGCTTCCCATGGGCAAGGAAATGTCCAGCCACTTCCTGGCAAGCAGACCCTTGGCATGTGTAGTTATGACTTAGGAAGACAAATGCCATAAACATGAGTGTTCCTCCTTCCTCCTCCTTTCCCTGAGCTTTTATGGCAGAGCATTTAGCATTTTATGGCTAAATGCTGCCGTGTTATCAACAATGTTTTAGCTACAAATCCGTAATACAGCACCACACCACTGCTGTGAAGAAAATTTACTCTATCCCAGTATACCTATTCATATGAAGACAGGAGTGATTTCTCTCAGAAAATCTTGGCAAAAAAATAGATATGGGTGGGCTTTCAGGCAGAACAGACTGTGCATCAAACTGAGAAGGCGGCACTAAGTGTAGCTTTGTCAGCATCATAACATCTGGACAATTGCCAGAAGAACCATAGATGTTGAAAGCATTGCAATACAGTTCTGTTTCCTGGACTATGATAGGGCTTTTAAAACAGTGGAGAGCTGTTACAAAAATATACAGTTCTACTGTTGCCATGCTTCAAAGTCTCATCCTTGTCCTCACTTCAGCCTGAATTCAATGTCAAAGTGCTGTTAAATTTAATAATTTCAGTGTCTTACTGTTTATATTTACAACTCGATCTACTCCATCTGTTCTGTTCCTGTCAAGCCAGTCATGTTATATGTCTGATAAATATTTATAAATAGAAGTTAATAAACTGAATCTATTTGGAAATAGATTGATATTTAATGCTGCTTTTGTGTATGGTTATCATTAAAAGGAAGTTGCTTATTATATGTACATAAAATCTCAGGAACTACAGAAAGGAATTAGCTCTGCTCATCTACGTTCTGTCTCATGCAACTTTATTCCATAATTCTGTTCATCTTCAAATGGTGTATTTTTTTGCCTATCAAAAAGCAAATTTTCTTTTCAGCAAAGTGAATAATTTCAAAACCTTTCTATTTCACCATCAATTTCCTAGTGGGTGGTTCATACCCACATGTTCCTGTGCCAACTTTATCCCTGTCCTCAACTTTAGCTCCTTCCTTCATATTTTAATCCCTCAGTTTGTAGACAGCAAATATAATGATTGCCTTCATTCTGCTCCTTTCCTGTGTGAAGTTGACTAGAGTGATACACATTGTTTCAGAGAATGGCTTAACAGTATCTTGCATATTTGTATTAGTAAAATTCTTTTGGCATAACCTGTCATAATGCCAGCACATTATCTGTGTTACAATTTTGCACCAATATCCTTATTATTCACCTCAGTAACTTCAAGTGTGCCAGGACTCAAGGGATCTATGAATGCGTGTGTGCTCAATCTAGAGTGTTGTGTGTGCTTTCACTAGTGACCATCAGCCCTTACTAGCTGAGGTAAGGGAGGAGGGGATTTGACTGTTCGTGCTTCTCTTTTATAGGAGCCCTGTGCATAGGTGCTGTTGTCTGCGTGCCTGGCCATGTCCATGTTCTCTGCCCGTGTGCCTCTGGGATACAAGTTGATTAATATGCAAACAGGAAAGCAGAAGCCAAATCACTTGGCCTGAGAGTGAGACCCCCAGGCACACTGGACTGGAGTCCTGCAGGTAGGAGGAATCCCTGGGCCTCAAGCTGTTGGAGGTGGTGGTTACTTATAACATCCCTTAGCATTTCTGATATTGAAGAATCTTAGTAACAGCCTTAATGGTCTCTTTCATAAACCTGTTGGTGTTCTACAGCATTATTTTACTATCACCATCATTTTTCTATTTTCTGAATAATATATTTCTTTACATGCTTGCATTCCAGGCATGACTTGTGTTATAAGCACTACCCTGTTGCTCTTACATGTGTCACTTACACTTAAGCATATCCAGGTGTTTGAAATCCCCAGTCAGGATCAGGGACCGCAACTGTGATGTTTCTTGCAGTTGAAAAAGAACTTTTCATCAGCCTCTTCTTCCTGATCAGATGGTCCACACTAGACACTAACTAAAAAGTTTCCTTTTTCTTGGTCTTTAATTTTCACTCATAAGTTGTCAACCTGTGCATTGCCATTCTTCAAAAATAGCACTTTGCAATCAATTCCATTTTGGAATGGAGGGAACTCCTCCACCATCACAGCATTCATGTCATGTGATTCATCCCACCAAGTTGCTGTGATAGCAATCAGATTGTAGTTTTCCATCTAGTGGCTACCAGCTGCTGATTGTTTCTCGTGCTGCATGTCTAGGTATAGGGGCACTTCAGTGGCTTATCAGGCCTGATTTCTTGAAGGTATGCCCAACAATGGCACCAGTTTAGCACATACTAAGAATTGACATCTTTTTTTTTCCTGAAAACTGCAAAGTCAAGTATAATGACAGGGCTGGAGGAAAATCTGTTGGGTTAGTTATAGGGTATTACAAAAAAATTTGGGTAAATGAGGGTTATGGATGATACAAAGATCAACAAAACCTTTCCTGATGTTCATGATTAGTCTCTTCAGGAGATTTGGAGCAGAGCCAGTTGTTTTGTTTTTATTTTTTATTTAAATTAGGCAAGTTGAAATGCTGAGCAAATTAATATCAAGAGTAAACAAAGTCTCTGTAATTTCCTTTAGCTAATATGAAACGGAAGAAGCATTTACAAATCTAGTAAATGCCTTAGATAACTAAACTCAGTAGCTAAAGATTTAATACAATCTGTTATTCTTGGCTTCAAAGTCAAACGTGGGTTAAGATGGACTGAGGAAGTTGAGAGCAGTTATTCTTTCATCCTGTTTGTTTGCACACTTAGGAAAATCTCATTACAAATGACACATTCAATTCCCCTTGAAAGTTTATCCTCACATAGATGGGAGTCAGCAGTGTTATTCTGAATTTTTGTAAATTCAAGTTATTTGATCCAGCAAAAGCAAACTGAGATTTCAAACCAGCTTGTTTTCTGCTTCTGTTCTTTATGAAGAAACAATGGTAAATGCTGTTTTAGCAATATACAAATGTTTTGTTTATCATTAATATGCTTTAACAATGTTTAAAATACTAACTGAAATTGAAACTGCTGCAATAGGTAGACAGAAAGTGGAAAGTTGTTTACTACTACCTACATGCAAATGATTTTGATTAAATTTTCCAAGCTAATTTGGAAAATTCACTAAACTAATTTGGAGAGATTTATTCTCTGAAGGATAATAATGCATACTGTAATTCAGTTTGGAATAGTTGCTAATAATTTTAAGATAGATGGAAATTAATATTCTGGAATTAATTGATTTTCTCTGTTACTTAGAAATGTTGGATTTATGTTTTCCTTCGGAATCTGATGGTTGCTAAGGAAACCACTTGTATTGTATCTCTGAGTATGGCATAGACCTTAACTATAAAAAGAAAATAGGCAAATGTGCTTGCAACTACCTTCTATTCAGAAAGAATTGTACATTTTAATCAGCAAATGATTCTCATCCATCTTAATTTCTGTGTTTCAATATGGCAAAAAATTCACATTGCATACACCTTTCTAGAGGATTTATGTGTTCATGCGTTTTCAGGTATATGAAGATAATGTCACTGTAAGAGCTCAATGTGCAATTAAATAGAGACTGGGTTCAATTGCGGATGAGAAAAAGTGTCAGAACATCCAACTGGTCCTAGATTTCTATATAGTCAAATACTGTCATTCTTCCTCTTCAATATGTTCTGCCCAAGCACAAGTGCAGAACATCATTCAGTAGGAGGTACTGCCCTTTGGGAGGGAATTAAAACTAATGTTCTGAATACTCATAGCCATCAAAGACTGTGACAGTTTGAGGTCATGTCCATGCGATACCTTGGATTAGCTCTTTGCTTTATGGAGGATCCAATCTTTTGGAATCTATCCACCAAATAAAATAGGCTTTATATTAGAAACTTGAGCAAGTAATGAAGTTTGCCTCAAAGATGGCTGAATGTAGATGGGTTATATAGGTCACATATATATATAGGTTTAGAGAGGTTATAGAAGAAAGGAGGAGAGGGGAGATGACTTTTCAGTCCACAGATGATTTCCAAGTATCCACTGAATAAAGACAAGATTATGATCACAATCATGAATTTTTAAGTTTTGTAATGAGGATGTGGATGATGTTTATGAGCATCCCACTGCCTGATGGAAAATACAAGAGTGGATATAATGAATCTCTTATCTTAATTTGATGCTATAGGTAACTGTGTGTCCAGGCCCTGAGGTAACAGCCCATCTTGGCTGTCCTTGCCAGACCCTCTGGTGCTCTTCCACCATGCCCATGGCCTGGGACCCCATTTCAGCTCCGCTCACAGGCTGATCAGTCCCTTCCTAGTGATGCCTGCAGCAAGGTTGGTCTTCAGTTCCCCACAGCCAGGGCGTGGTCATGTGCCCTACTGAGTCAGGGCCCCTGAAGACCCCCATCCTGTCCTGGACAGGTCTTGGCCCATTCTCCTCCCCAGGGAGGTGCACACTGCACGGGCCTGTATCTGACCTGGGTCTCCTCTTCAGGCCTGATCTTGGACAGGACCCAGATGAAAACCTCTAAGCTGAGAGCAAAGGGAAGGTTTCCCTTGATTGCAGCAAGAGCCTGATTCTAACCTCCAGCACAGACACAGACAGCACAGCTCCAGGATGATGAAATCCATCAGGCAGAGTGAGCAGCTGTGCAGAGAACAATCGGGTTGGTGCATGCCGTGCCAAGCAGAAGTCTTGCCCTGCCTCTCCATAAGGTATTGTAAATTGGTTGGATTTTGATCCCTCTGATCCCATTTAATTATTAATTCATCACCCACAGCTATTCTTTGTCTCTGGGAATTCACTTTTCCTAAGCTGTTATCCACTCCTGATTAACATACTTATTTGAAAGTAGAGAACCACTTCAGCTCTTAAACAACCATAATGATAGAAACAAGCAGTAGGCTACATGAGACCACTTTCCCAACCTCTGTGATATGTTGGGTATCTTGCTGAAGTATAATCAAGGATTTCAGAAAGGGTTTGCAAAGCCACATGTGGACACAGAGTTGAAAGAAAGGTTGTCACCAGTTACTGTGAACAGCCTCTGAAATTTCAGGGAGTTGAAGGCAGATTTCTCCTTTTGAAGGATAAGTTTATGGTTGGAATATAG
The DNA here is from genome assembly GCA_013399075.1 of Chloroceryle aenea. NCBI lineage: Eukaryota > Metazoa > Chordata > Aves > Coraciiformes > Cerylidae > Chloroceryle > Chloroceryle aenea. The sequence continues at coordinate 260,544 of VWZY01009801.1, forward strand.
TTCTAGAGAATTGCTTCTGCAGAGCTAATGTAGCTGCTAAAGTGCATTTAATGAATTCATATGAGCTGGAAGATATAATTTGGGAGATGCTACCTGCAGCTGTGACTCACTTCTCGTTAATTTTCTAGTAGTAGTCCTGGGTTTCCTACCCATGTAGAAGCTATTATTTAGGATTGTAGTTGGGCTTAAAGTCCTGGAGACTAGGAGCTGTGACTTTCATAGGAGTTGAAGTAGGCCAGGCATATGAATAAGGAGTTGTTAGAGCATAATAAAAAAATAAAAAAGGCTTATTCTCAGTTTTCAGCGTGTTCAGAGAATTTTTCTAATGGATGACTACAGTAATAGCTTATATGTTTTGTTTACAGAGAATGTGGTCCATGTAGGAGCTCTATTATAAAACTGTCAATCTCCAAGGGGTAGATGGTGCACAAAAGCTGGTTCGTATGAGCTATTTCTTTTCTCAATACAGAGAAATTCAGAGAATCTGGATTCTTGAGTATCTAGAAAGCTATAGAGTTCAGATTGTGGCTGACGTTAAAGTTTTCTTTCCATGTGAAGCTCCAGAAAGTTAGGCTACTAGAATCTGTTCAGGTAAATTCAGTGACAACTGTAAAACTGTTTCCAGAAGTTTCCTCTCAATTTTCAGTGTCCTTGCTTACCTGAAATAATAGGTATAGGGTTAGGGGTGATCCCAGACCAGTGTATTGGATACTTAAAAAAACTAAACAAAATCCAGCTGCCAGCTGCTGCAGGAACATTATCTTCAGCTTTTAGTCGACTATTAGTTACCTTCCTTACATGGAAAGCTATGAAAGCCCATAGAGAAGAATACTTTGGTGTGAAGTGTTTAGAGAGTCTGCTTATGAACTACTCAGACTCAGTTCATTCTCTATAAGCAAATCAGAAACTGTTACCCCTCATTGTCAGTGCTTTTTCCTCCATTCTTGGTTCTGTATTGCTTGCCCGAGAGAAATACTGTTGATAATGTTAGGGTATGGATTACAGCTGAAGGAAGATGATCTCACTGAAGATCTCACATCTCAGTGTGCTCTCTGGTGTGTATGAATGAGCACACACAGAGGCAGTTACTGCAGTGTAGCCAACACAAACCCAGGAAAATCTCTGTGACTGGTTGTCCTGGTTTGAGTCCCTAAACTATAAAAGAGGTTAAACCAACAGTCCATCTTGTCTAGTTTCCTGTTAATGATGCTGGCCAATCCAATACTGTCTAAGATAGAAAATAAGAACAAGGCAAGTTTATAGGGAATTTTCACAGCATACTTTCAGCTCCAGAAATTTGTGATTCAGAGGATTCCTATGCCAGCATTGCCCTTGGTTTCAACTGTGCCATGCAATTTACACGTTTTTACCATATGCTAACCAAAAAAGCAAAGTTCAACTACTACCCTAGGGAATACTTAACAGTTTTTTCAGTGATAGTAATGTTGGATACTGTGCACAGTCAATCTGAAAGAAATGGAAAGTTAAAGGTGCTTTCCAAAGCAGTAATATAATGCTTGAAATGAATTGAATATTATGATCCAGTGCTGCTGATAATCAGCTTATGAAACAAGAATGAAATACCCTGATGCAACTATTCCTGGAAAAACACATAGCCTTGCAGCAGGAAGATTGTTTGGCAGGTAGCTCCATAGTATGTACGGAAGCAATAGAAGTCACCTTGAGAGCAGATGGAATAAAATTGAAGATTAATGGCAAATATATGTATATAAATATAAGAATAGGAGCCAAATAAAGTTAAATTGATCCATAAATTTGGAGGCTTTATAGGATCAGACCATGTAAAAGTAGACATTATTGGTAAAATATTGGTAAAAAAAAATGTCTAAGAACAGAGAGCACTCTGGAACACTGCAGGATGGGTTCTGGGCCAAATTTGCTAATCTCCCTAAACAATTAAGAGAGAGGAGGAGAGGAACTGAAACAGAGCACAGAAAAAGCAGTAGGCTTTCTAAGTTTGAAAAAAACCATACTTTTCTATCTATGAGCTTTGGGAATTCTATACAGGATAAAGATAACCTTTCTGTCATAGCAGAACAATTGTGCATTTCCTGTGTACCACAGTGCATATTTAACAGTTTATGTTAGAGGCACTCTAGAAGTCTAGGCTCTTCTAATCATGCAGCACTTAAAACAAAATAGCTATTTATATGTTTTCTCAAGTTTTATTGGAAGAAAGCTGTAAAGGAAATTTATCTATAAAATACCACTGCCTGAGATGTGAAGTTTATTCATAAATATTCATCATAGAATGGTTATTACAGATTGCACTAGCAGTAAAACTGTATTAACTTTAGGTATGCTCTCCAAAATTATGCAAATTTTTTTGTGCTTTTTAGTTCCCTTAACTTCTAGCTAAAACTAGAAATTTCCGATGTGAATGACTTTTAATGTTACCTTGCTTTAGTCAGAGGGGAGTCTGTAAACAGTAACAACTGGGGAGAAATGAGACAGGAAATTAAGCATTAGGAGAGTATTTCACCAATTTCACTTACTGTTGTCTTTCAGAACCAAGTATTGCTTGAGAAATAAGAAATTAAATTAATCAAAAATATTAAGTATCATAGCTGAAGCAAGTAGGATGAATTCAACAAATACATGGTGGTCTGTTTTGGTAAATACATCTCACAGTAGTAAAGTTATCTAAGGCCTTTTTGATCAATTTCTGCACTATTATTAGTGCAGATAAATGGTCTCCGAAGGAGCTTTTGCTGATTTTTATCACCTGAGACTCAGCTGATGAGCATTTCTGCTCATTTCTAGAAAGTCATCTATTATACTGATGAGATGCATGCCATATAGTGTAAACCAGAGAGGAGTAGTACATCATTTCAAAATTTTCTTTCAAGTTTCAGATAAAATTAAATACATTTCTGCATGAACTACACAAACCTAAAAGAAGAGTAAAGTTTAATAAGATATAAATTAGAAGTCTTTAAAACCTTCCCTTTAGATTGATGTGGGTACTCGATGTGATATGGTAGGTGTTTCACACAGGACTAAGAGGCAAAAAAATATATTCTGCATGATAAAGAGCACATATATAACTGAATGTGTTGCTATGACTTATCCCAACTGTATCATAGCAGACTTATCCCAAATATATATTAAGTGTATCATAGCACTGGAGATTTTTCCAGATATGTTTTCTTTAGACAGGAAGACACATACTTTTCCCCCAAATATATTTATTCAGTGTCGCTTTTTTTTTTTTTTTTTGGACAGAAGTGCAGTACAGAAGAGCTGCAGAACAAGACAGAAGCTAGGATTAATGATAGAGCTCTTGGACTTGATGCATTACCGACTTCCTCACAAATAGGGCTGTACCTCGTGGTTTTGCAGCTTGGTATTTGGGCTTGTCTTCTGCTCTGTTGGAGAAAGTTGCCAGGCATTGCTAGGCTGCAATTCATGGTGGCCTGATCAAACATGAAACAGGCAAAGGCAAATCTTGCTGTACTCCTTACTCCTGTGATGTAATAGGACATTGTGTTGCTTCACATGCTGAAAAGATGTTTCTAACAACTTTAAGCTGTAGCAGCAAAACCTAGTATTGCCAGCACTGTGTCCATCCATGTTTTTATATGATTTTGCTTGTAGGATATAGATATTTCTTCTTGTTTAATAGTAATACAATCCTTTCAATAACTAGATAAACAGAAAAGTTGCTTGCAGATATACATCACTCTAACCTGTCATTTGTCTCTGGGAAGAGTATAGGGAACAAGTTAGCTTAAATCTCAAGTAAGGAATGAATAGTCTCAAAAAACACCAGAGGAGGAACCAATGCAATCTCACCTATTGTTTCAACTGGCATGTCAATTGAGCTGTGTTTTGTGTTTTTCCTACACTGATCTGTAATTAACAGTGGTATTTAGATACATTGCAATATTATCAAGAAACTGAGAACAAGACACTAACTATCCTTTTATTGAATTTAGTTACTACATGGTAGGAAAGGAAAAGACTACAAGCTATAGAACTAATGCTACGAGTGAACTTTTTGCTCTCAATGAGAAATCTGTTCAAACCCACAGAACTTAATATAGAAGTGCTGTCATTGCAGAAACAGCATAGTGATCAGAGCTGAAGCGATGGCAAGCTGGAAACAAGCTGTAATGAGCTGGAAAGAAGGAACACGAAGGTAAAAGTGACAAGAAGATATACCACATTAGACCACTGGTATACATACTGAGATGCATTTAAGTCATTTCTCTGTTTGAAAACTATAGGCTCACAAAAGGATGCCCCCATTTCAAGGAGAGCCATGTAGCAACCCATAGCTGTGGCTCTCTGTTTTGCTATTGATTCAGTGTGTTTACCCTCTTTTTCATCCTCTTGAATCTTACACATATGTCAAGATAAATGATTGCTCTAGCCATGGAAAACTTCCAGCTAATAAATTGTTTAAGATTCTACAAGTTAAGCCAATAAATTGTTTAAGATTCTACAAGTTAAGCCACAGTAACTGTGTATAAATGAGCCCAAGGTAAAATTTGAGCCTTGTATTTGCATACTGCTTGTAAAACTAGATCCAGCCAAGCAAGGGTAGCATCTGCAATCTTTTAATAAGGATGTGTATCTACACCTGTAATTGTAACACTTAAGCAATATGCAGTGTAAACTCTTAATTTTAACTTTCTTTAGGAAGTTAGTAGTTTCTTATCTTGCTGGACAGGATGTAATTAGAGACACTCTACTAGTACATTTTCTTTTTCTATTATTTCCACTTGTGCACAACTAGTAAACTATTATAAGATGATGAATATTCAAGAGTGCTGAGATTAATATATGCAATAAATATGTGGAGCCTATAACATTATCAATACTGTGAAGCAGCTCAAAAGTTATCTTTCATTACAGATAGTGCTAAGAATTTGTCAGTTAAGTATTTCAATACACACAAAACATCATGGGCTCAATTACTAAAGCTACAGTTCTGCTGTAGACTTTTTGCCATTATCACCAAAGGAGTTATTTAAAGAACTTAGAGACTGTGATTAGGAAGGTAGCTGGAGCTGAGTAAGAGTAAGATATATTTCAAGTTAAGTTCTGCAGCAGCACTCCAAAGCTATTCATGGAGAAAATAATAACTTTTGACACTTTGGTAACTATGCATTGTTTTCATTACTGGTATTCAAATTCAGAAAAGCAATGCATTTCAATGACTCAGACTGTTCTTGGAGTTATATAGCAACTTGAATATTTACAGCTTGAAAAAATTACATGTTTTCAGTCAACATTATGTATTGTAATGGAGCTGTATGAAGACAGGCTAGAAAATTGTCAGGTAATAACAATTTGCCCCCTTTTTGTGTGAGTGGACTACTGCATTTGCCAAGACTTCAGAATTGCTTTCTGTGCCTGGCATCAACAGAAACTGAGTCCTGCTGGTTCAGGTACTATACTCATCTTTTCAGGGTGATTGAAATACTTTGGTAGCAGCTGCTGCAAGCTTTACTTTCATGTTGCTAAACCCGGGGATTGGTTCTTTTTCCTGAATAATTCTCTTGGTACCTTAGAGCTCTTAAGTGTTTATTCTTTCCCAGTTAATAATTGTAAATGAAAATTATTTTATTTCAGCATTTTTTTTTTTTACTGAGTTGAACAACTTGTCTCTCATCATTTGTTTAATTTAATCAAATTATTTTTTTTCTATCAAATTAATTATCTTGGCTGCACCGTACTTAGATTTCCTGACAGCGATACTTTGTCAACTACTCTGATTCAATTATTGCTTATAAAATTTTCTGGGTTCTTTCTATGATATAGCTTTTCTTTTAGCTATCTTTGTTCTTGGTCTGTTGGTCATCCTCTCATCTCACCCAGTAACCTGAATTTATAATCTTACTCTTTAACACATAGTTGACTGGTTCTCCACAAGTAAAAATGAATTCAAGTTAATTTGAATAATTTGGGGATTAGTCTAAGAAACAATAGAAATTAACTTTCCTACCATAGTGATTACATTAAACCAAGGATTTAGTTTCTGTCTAACTGGAGGGACAGATCTTAATCTTCCATATTTTGATCCTGATCAAGATGTAGGCTCAAATTTGTGACTTCAAAGAAATAGGAGCCTTTGAAAGCAGTATTAAAAATAAGTGTCAACTTTTTATTCTCTCTTCTGATACGGAGAAGGTCTTAAGTGCCTATTCAAATGTACATTATTTGTTGGCTTATAATTCCATCCATATATACTCTGAAATTTTAAAAAGAGTTGAAGGATAGACATCTTTTTTGGTTGCTTGGTTTGGTTGCCCGGGTTGGTGGGGAAAACCTTGACTCATCACCAGAGTGTAATACACAGGGAGTGCTCCCAGTATGTTTTTTATGTTGTTCTCGGTGTTTTGGAACACTTTAGAATCAGTTTGAAGTGAGTGTGCCTGGCAGACATTGCTGTCTTTACAGCTAAAATGAAGGAAATGGTCTTTGTGCTCTTAATTTCTACAGCTCTTCATTAACTATTCAATCCAGTCAAATAGTTGGTTGATTAACAGAGGACAGTATCAAAACTACTTTTGCAATCCACTGCTGATTATTTGTTAGGTCATTAACTAACTTTATTTTATAATCTTTTTTTTTTTTCTCTGAGTAGGAAACCCATTATGCAAAATTACCTAATGGCACAACAACTTTAGGCATTTAAATGTGCATGCATGTATTTGGAATTTTCTTGTTATTTTCCTTTTTTTATCATATTAGATTTTTTACCATTTTCATTAACTTCATAGTCCATTAATTAATTGAGATCAAATTCTTTCAACTCACTGCTAATATTGCTAAATGGTTTTTAATCACCTACTGATTTCTTTACTGATAGTTCACTATTTTATTTCATTTCAGGATATTTTTTGGTGACTGCAAGGGAGTTAGAAATGTGCAGCCATCTTAAGAATTCTTATTGTCAGTGATGTACAGGATCCAAGTCAAACAGTTCTTTTTTTCCTAGATGATCCCAGTCAGTCTGGTCTTTTCAAAGTCTTTTAGGTTCTGTATTTCTCTTTAGAATTTTATGAAAACTGTTCATATATGATTACATAGTGTTAGTATATAGCTTGTTTACACATGCTTGCTGTGCCTACATATATTATGTCCTCCAATAGTATCTCCTGCCACATTGCGCTGTTTGCTGTTTAGTGTAATATACAAAGATTAGCACTGGACTTCCTATTAAACAATGGAACTGCTTAAATGATTTACTTCAGTGACTTAATATTTCCTCTTAACCTTTTGTAACATCAAATTTCTTCCACTTTTCTTTGCTGAGAGAGGGTTGCTCAAGATCTGTCTTTGTAAAGACTTTCAGTACCATATGCATGTGTATATTATACTCTATACCTTCATCTTCTGGATTTATGTTTTACAGAATCATGTTTTCTCTTAACATGACATATTTCTTATCATTGGCCAAGTAGTCTTTCCCCCATCTCAAACCTACAGGAAATTAATGAATTACAACTTGCTTGTAAATTATTACAGCTATGACAACTAGGTCAATATAGAACTGAAACAAGTGTTGTAAAAAGCTTGACTGCTGATTTCTTACTTTCATGAGTTCATAACTTTTTAAGGAAATAAATCCTCATGATGTAAAAAAAAAAGTGGTATAAAAATAATATAATCCAGTCCTATATTTTTCTATCTTTAGCTTCTTAGACACGATAGGGATAGACACTGTCCATGGACACACTATTATAATCACAACTAAAACTTAAAGCACTTTGGCTGTAAAAATACTCACCATCTGCAGCTGTGGAATCCTGTGTTTTAGTGCCACAATGCTCATTCTAAGAAAATCCTGTAATACTTTTGATATTTATGGTAAAGGACAATTTGTTTTGACACTAAGGCCTTTGTTTAACAAAATAAAGAGTACTTCAGAACTGCTTACAGTAAGGTTATATTATAATTCCTCTGGGGTGATCATTGCCAAACTTAAAAGCAAAGTAGAATGGAAATTTAATCTTAAAAGAATATCTTAATTTTTCCCTGTGTTAGTGAGTTTTGTTTGTTTAATACAGTACTTTATCTGTTGGCATAGTCACAAAGGTGCAGTTCATGCAGGAGAATTTATGCATAAAAAAACTACGACCCATTTTCCACAGTGGTTTCTCTTTCACCTTTGGGCAAGAGCTCTACTTTTGTTTTAGAAACTGCTCCCCCTCAGTGTTGCATCAAAGACCAGAGATGTTTAAAGCTGGGTTTGTTTTGTTTTGTTTTGTTTTGTTTTTTCCTTTTGAAGCACACCTGTGGGCTCATCCTTTCAGCTGCCTGACACAATCATCCAAATATGCCTCTCCATCTCTCCCACCTTGCCAGCTAAGGCAATGTGTGCATGCTGGGCTTTTCATCTGAGTAGTGGAACAGCCTAACCCTTCTGTGAGTCAGCCAAAGGTGAAGTATATGGGCTTTATCTTAGGTTTGTTTTGCTTTCAAAAATACATAGCACAGAAATGTTTCTTTTCTGTGTTATTGCTTAAAGCCATGCAAAACCCCATATTGGCTGGTACAATCTTCTGACAAGAAGATTATAACTTTGAGCTACCAAACAATATCACCATTACACCCCCGTGCATTTTTCATTAATTTTGCTACATTTGCTATTAGACGTCAACACTTTATACCACAGAAAATACCGAGACACAAGTGAGACAGAATGGAAATATGGACCAAGGAGAGACTGAACAGTTGGAACATTTTTATTAATTTTTTTCTGTTCTTAAGAGGTTCTAGACATAAAACTTATCTTTCAAATATGAAGGACTGAAGCAACTGAACTAAAAATAGAGTTGATATCAAAAAAGAGGAAGCACTTTCATAGCAAGCACATCAGTCCACACCCAAGAAAATTTGCAGTATAGTGAAGAATTAAGATGTCTTCTGAAAATAAGACTCAACGTAATCTCCTTCCCTGTTATATTTTATCCTTCTCATTAATAAACAATGCTTTCTTAGTAAAGCTAAAACAAGCATTCTTGAGTCATGTAAACATACATAGTGTCTTCAGAGCTTCCAAAAAATTTTATTTTCTTAAAGAATAATAATAATAATTTCACATTAAGTAGCTATTTCTCACAAACAAAATACTGTAGCATGGCTTGTTTCCTGCCAGTAGAGTAAGCGCTTTTTCTTTTTTTATTAGAATAAAGGTTTAGAAACAGATGAAAGTAGTTTTGCAGAAGAAAGTACAAAGTCCAGTTTATTATGTTGTTTTCTTAAGCGTAGGATAGCTCTTAAATTAGGTCTCTAAGCAGATCTTGGGAGTATCTGAGGAATCCTGATGGTTATATGCCTTTGGAAATCTCCTTGAAGTCATTTTCATACTTACATAAAAACCTATTAGCATTATGAGATGTAAGAGGATGCTGATTTAGGAATGTACACTGACATAATATTAACAGGATTCTAAGATAATTTGTTTAAAAGGTATTTAGGTACTTATATTATTTTCAGAAGCAAATATATAAAACCTGTGTTCAGGAAAATCTCAGTAGCTATTCATTCACTAAGTCAAAATAGTTTGCTACACCTGGTGAAAATCTTTCTTTACTTCATGATTCCTGGAAATCTCTACATCAACACACTTCTTTGGAAACCTCAGTCACTGCACAGTTCAATCCTTGAGACTACAGTTGAGACTAGCATGAGTCTAGGCATTTCCAGAAGCAAAGTCTAAGCACAGAATAGAAAAGGAGAAAAGTAATTTTAGTGTTCCTGTAAAAAAAGATTTTACAACAGGTTCTTCATGCAGATGCAAAGAACTATAAAAGTTCATGGATTTATTATGTCTGCTATTATTATTTTCATATTTTAAGGCTTCAGCTAATTAAAGGCTGTAATAAGTTTGCCTTTAGTATGAACCTGTGAGACTTGCTTTCCTATCAGTTTATTTTGCAGGTTTTATACTATAACATCTAGTAATGAGTGTCTTGACTAATTCTGTGCCTATATATAGGCATTTACACAGGTCCATTTACAAATTAACATTTTCCTTTGTGAACATTTGCACACATAAAAATGAAACACACTGAAATATTATTTGCCACTCTTTGTCTGTGGTATGAAAATTTGATTCCATATTAGAGCAGACTTTGCTTTGATGTCTCAATCATAAACATCAAATAGATTAACACAGTACTTTTCTCCTCAGTATTCCTCAATCTTACTTCGTGTCAGTGATAGGGAATCTTCAAAATCTGGTGATGAAAGTGATGGTATCTCTGCACTTGAAACACTATACTGGACAATTTTCCAATATACAGTAGAGGAAACCTCAGAATACAGATGTGCAGTCACACAGAAAAGAGTGAGACTTACTCAATGAACAGGGTTTCCACCAGCCAAGGTTTTCTTCATAGAATTCCCTTCTAAATAACAATCCAACTTTGACCATCTTTAATTTACACATTTAATGAAAAAATAGGTGATTTAATATGGCCATTCATTGAATGACCAAGTTCCTTACATGCATGTTGCATACTTCATAATATACTAAAATACTCCCTTGGAAGTGCTCCCAGGGTTTCATTCTTCGGTATTTGTTGTACAAGTTCACTATCTTGACCCTTTTCATTGAAACAAAAACAAAGAAACAAACAAAAAACCCAACAAAACATACAAACAAAACCAAACCAAAACAACAAACCAACCCTTCAATAAGAAAAACAGAAAAATCTCTGTGTGGAAAAGCTGATTTCTTCCATTCTCAATTAGTTTCTTTTTCTTCTCCTTTTCTTTCCTCTTCCTCTCTTTCCTTCCCTTTCCTTTTCTCTTTCTCTCTCTCTTTCTNGTCTCTTAGCAGTTTATCTTTGATGTCGCTCCTGTATATTGATATGCAGGAAAATAGTCAATCCTACTGAAGCAATTTATAATCTCCACTCCTTCTCAGCATTGTAACCAAGTTTCTTGCAGATGGAAATTTTCATTTACACCTTAGGGTCCCTCTGGAAAAAAATTTTCTCACCCTGCATAATTTGAGATATAATAAAAATAAGCATTAGTTCTTCAATCAGAGGATAAATGAGTACTTTTTTTTTTTTCATTTTATTCTCATGAGTTTAAAAAACATTCAAGTTAATAAAAATGGCTTAATATTTTCTGTATGGTGATAAGAAGCTTGAGTATGTTTTTCATCCAAGATGTGTTTTCAATATGACAAGTTGCTTTCATTCATTTTCAATTTGTTTGGCCTGAGCCAGAGTACTAAAAGTAAAAATGATGGCTCTGTTTTGATTTATTATTTTGTCTCTGTACTGAGTCCAAATTCACAGACTTTAGGCAAGCCCATTCATGTACTTGAATCAGAAAGATGATTTGAGTAACAAACCAGTGTTAAAATAAACTTATTTCAAAACAGTGTATCTGGCTTTGTCTTGGTGTCATTTTATTACAGTATTTCCTGTGATGTGATTCAGAAGCCTAACAACCTTTTCCAGCTTATGTAGCTCTCTATTAAAAGAATATCCAACAGGAACATCCCAGTAAGAATTTAGAGGTCTTTTTCTCCTTGGAACCATACTAGCTTCATTTTACTGGTAAGGAAACACAGGAGGTAAGATTTGTCAGGGTTCACAAAGGAATCCAGATTCACACTGTAGTACTGTTAGATGGTCCTTTAGCAAGTCAGAGGACTTAATTAGTAAGGTAGACAAATAGTAAGTAAGGTATCTGTTTACTTCTGATACATTAATAAAAAATGTTTTGATACTAAGTAATCCAGATGGACAGTGATATTCAGAGGAAAAAGAAGCAGTAATTTTGATGATTTATTACTGCTCCAGAGATGTAATTTCCTAACGCATTTAGACCTAAAAATTACTTGTCATTCCAATACCTATTTCTGATACATCTGACATAAATGAAGATTTTACTGCATCCTCTGTGTTACTGTATATGTGACTTTATGGGTTGTTAAACTTTTATACCTATTCCAGAATTCAATTTCTTCAAAAATACTTGATAATGCACAATTATAATGACATTCCTAGTTTGAATCAGCATGTTGCAGGCAGTTACAGCAATACATTGCCTATCTCTGAAGCTGAGTCGAGATTAATATCTATGCTTCCTTTTCTTATTACTATGTAAAATGCCTAAACCAGCATTTGAGCACTGCGACCAAAGATAGTTTTTAGCGCCCTTTTTAGAGAGACAGTCCTGTACAAATTAAAGCAAAAAACCAAACCATAATATGCATGCATATCTTTTTTTTTTTTTTAAATAAAAAAGCAGATGTAGATAGTCTTGAGGCCTGTAAAATTAATATGAAGATAACAAGTTTCAATAAATGTCTTCTTATGATATAAAACCAATAATGCATATATTTTTATTAGCTGTATTAACTGGTAGAGAGTATATTCCAACAGCAAAAAGCTGTTAAAAGGAAACATCTCTTTTTATATTGAGCTTATGGCTTACTTTCCAATTATTTTTTAACTCTCAGTAGATAATCAGATACAATGGTAATGAGATTTCTTCTTTCTGTTTTGTGAATTTGTGTCCATGAACTTAGTTTATCCTGTATGGTTCTGTGTCACAAGGTGTATCCTAAAGAAACAAATGCTGAGTCGGCTCATAGCATCAAATAAGTTTTCAAAGAGTTTGTATTGCCTTCTCTGAAGTGACTAGAAAGTGTAGCATGGATGTCTGGCTCAGTAATTGATGGACACTATTAGGTCTCCCCTTCAGAAGGCTACATCAAAACTTCCCCCTCAAGCAGTATTCTGACACTTGTGCTTTTATGTTTGACGATCTTGCTAAACAACAAATAACAAATTTCATCCTATTTCTTAAGATCTGTTGTCTGTGTCATACATTTTTGAAATGTTGGCAGTCTTTTGGAGGTGGAATTACTTTGAGCTAGAGTTCCTACTGAATTTTTTAAACTGTCTCTAAAGGTCATGAATCCAGCTACCTGATGTTGCCAGCTTGCTCCAGGTTATTTTTGTATAGTTACTAGTTTGTCATCCATTCTGTTCAAGAAATATGTTATGACTATTTTTGTGAGTGATTACTGACATACAGTCACCATCTGCCACCTAAGGTAGAGCTGAACTACGAAATGTTTGGCTAAAGCTGCTCATTGGAAGAAGGCTAATCACTAGATGAATGTCATCAACTGTTTGGAAGCAGCTGAAGGACTAGAAGTCTCCTGAGCATGAAAATGCATGCATTATTTGCTACTCAGGTAAAAAGCTTGGAATTTACACTGCTTTACTGCTGTTCAATGTTCAGGGAATGGTATTATCAAATACACTTCAACCACTGCATTTTTGACATTTTCTAGTCTAGATTATTAAACCTGTGATTTTGACATTTGGTGACTTTAGTCTCATGTGAGTACTATGGCAGATGATGTTCCATGTTTCCTCTCTTGAAAGTCTATAAAGAACAGATCTCCTTGAATGTGACTAAATAAAACCCAACAAAACAGCCAAACAAACCAAAAACTTCCAGGATATTCTATCATCCTTTACTCTCACTGTCAGTGTCATAGCAATCAGTAAGCTATCACAAAAAGCCCAGTAATACCAAGGGTGTTACTTCCATGTGAAGACTGTAGACAATCATTAGAACTTTAGAATAATTCAGTATCACAACAAAGGTTATAGATAAGCCATCAGGATCTTGTGATAATGCCAATTCATAAAATATTGCTTCCATCATATCACATGTACAAAGTCCATGGAGTCTTCCAATTATTTATGGGAGAAAGTGGCTGTTTTGAATTATAAATCCTAGCATAGGAATTAATTACTTAAGTTGATGTCGCTCTTGTTAGGTGTTAGCTAAACAGACATTTTATCATATTCATGCATTCTTAGTTTTCCTCTGAGCACTACAATACTTGTTTTCTAACAGTTTAGTAATCAGAATGCAAGAAATGGTAGTCTGAACTCTATACAATACAGTGTGGTGCTGTGCAGAATGATTTGCAATACCCATATTGCCACCAGAGACATAAGTGGCAGGGTAGATGTCAGAGCTTAAGTTACGCGTTGAATTTTAAAAGGTGTGGTGTTATATAGCCAACATGAGCTTGTGGTCTCTTCTTTTACTGGTTTGCTGATAATCTCTGTCAATCTATCTGGATTCATGGGGCCAGACAGCATTTTTATCTTTGCCAATCAGTCAATGCCATAGGAAAATGAGATCTGGAAACATTCCAGTGGCTGAAGCTGGGTTTATGAGCCTGATTGCTGCTTTACCACAAACTTGCCAGATTTTCAAGGCTATAACATGGATTGGTTTTGTTTATTAAATTTGTTTCCTAGCTAAATTTATGTCCTACTTGCTCAATTCTGTTGCCTGGTGCTTGTCCTGATCTCCCCATCTACTCTTTGCTTTTCTAGACTTGTAGTTCCTGTCAATATTTCCTGCATAGACCTTTGACTTTGTGGAATCAATTTCTTCTCCATTTCCTGACCTTACTTGCACTGGCCATGGTGGCAACTTCCCACTTCCATTTCTGATTTCATTTTGTCTGACAGTTTGTGCCCTAATAGTGTTAAACGTGTATATATGCCATTTAAAGAGTAATTTATTCTGTAAACAGTCCTTTTGTGTCTCTTGTTAAAGTAGGATTGAGAAGACTGAATGATCTAACAGATGTTAAAGAATACAAAGTTGTAAGTTTATTTCTGATTCAACAGTTCAGTCATAACCTCTCTCCATTAAAAAAAAAAGCCCAGTCATATGCAGTAGGTAGTTTAGGTTAGGTCACCTCTAATGAGTGAATGGCAGTATTTTCTTTATATAGCTTTCACTCCTAAAATGGCTTTGTCAGCTGGTATTCAGAACATGCCTCATAGTCTACTTTACGAAAAAATAATTGCTTTTTCACCTTATGACATGGCCAGCAGCTGAAAATTATTGAATTTTCACGTGATATTTTGTTAAAGGTAATCTATTTGCTCATATTATACTCACACGAAAAATGGTTCCATTTTGGGCAAGCATCCTGTGATCATAAAAGTCACAGACTGTGGAACGTATGAGTTACCCTTAAACAGCCTACTGCTGACCAAGGCACTTGGAAATTTGCATACAACTTCGCAGGTAGTCACACCCGAAGTTAGGCAGAGAGTTCTATCAACTGGTCGTTATTTTTGTGACAGAACAGATGTACCTAATGTGACAAGGCAACTTGATGACTAATCATGTATCTTCAGACTCATATGACAAGGGAAGAACATGGAAGTTAACAGCATTAACTTTTATGATAATAAACCAGTTAGTATTTTCACTATACCCAACAGCAGCCCCAGCTGCATGGATTAAGTCTTGCTAAGCGCTGCTTGGTATAAACTGGGAAAAGGTCATGCATACTCCCTCTTGAACCTCACTTTTTGGTTTGGTTTGGTTTTTTGTGGTTCTTCTGAACATAAAGAATGTGAAAGCCCTGAAATGGTCTCCAAAGTGTTTTAATGGGAGGGAAATGCAACAGAACTGATCTGTTTTTGTGGTCTGCCTCTGTTGCTGACATACCTCAAGCCCAGGCTGAAGCTGAAAGTAGGGATTTCCTTTCCATGTTAGTTTCCCTGTAACACTGGGAATAGTATGGGGTAGAAATGTTGCTAAGCTGTCAGTAGCTAGAGCTGTCTGGTTTTGTGCTACCTGTTCAAAGTTAGCGAAGAATTAATTATTCTTTAATAATTCTTATTGGTTAATTATACTGTTCACATAACCTATTTTTTTCTTTAATCATGCGTTCAGGAATTGGAAAATTGCTGTAGTCACTTCCTAGCTCTGGTTTCCTAAGTTTTCCTGGCTTCCTGCTCCTTGCTCCTACCAGGGACTGTGTCAGCTTTGGGAAGTATCGTCATGGATCCTTTGCATTTCTTGAGTTTATATGTGCCCTTGCTGGAACTAGCCTAGACTGATCCAGTAGTACTTGGTCACTCAACTAACCAAATGAATTATGTACTGTACAACTCTGCCTCTATAATAAATAGGAATAGTATTGCATAAAAAGGAGGAAAACAGAAGAGGTAATCAAATAAACAAAATCCACAAAACCAAGGCAATTGCTGTGTAATCAA
>VWZY01009801.1:285352-345748 GCA_013399075.1 Chloroceryle aenea
CCTGTGCCACCCCGACAGAGGTGCGGGACTAGCACAGGTGAGCCGGCAGCTCCGCTCCGCAGGGCCCATCGGCGGGCCGTGTCCCGGGCAGCCTGCGGCTAACAGGTGATGCAAATCCACCTGTGTGCAGCCGCAGGGAGGAGCGGGGCGTACCGCGCGGCCCTGCCGGGCACTTGCTCGAGGTTTCCTCCACGGTGCCCGCTCCTACTGACAGCTCCGCNTGCCCCCCACCTTTAAGAAACAAGTCTCGCAACTTGGCGTGGCATGGGGAGGGGGAATCTTCTACAGGCGGTAGGACGCGAACTGCGTGAGGGCGCGGGATTTTTCTTCTTAGTTATTTTGGGGTCTTGCCCCCCACCTTTAAGAAACAAGTCTCGCAACTTGGCGTGGCATGGGGAGGGGGAATCTGCTTGCTTGCTTGGGGTAAATGCATCTGTGCTGTCTTGGGAAAACGTGTGTGTGTGTTTGTCTGTGGGAACAGTAAGCAAACGCTTAATACCTGGGATCTTGGAAAAGAAACATTGAAGGCTTTGCAAAGCCCACCATAAGATGCCTGCTGTGACCTAACTGGTACTTTTGCCTTCGCTGAAATGAGCTGGGGCTGGGTATGAATCTCCAGGGCAAACCATGCACATCCTCCCTAGATACCAACTCCTAGGAGGAAATTTTGATCAGTCCCACCTACACCTCCCTTCTTTGGTCTCCTTTGTACCTTCCTGATGCCCAAGTAACAACTACTTGATGGAGACCAGCTTATTCTGGTAAGACAAAGGATATTCTGGTGCCTTTCTTTTCTCTTCTCTTTATTGCAAACTGCAGCTGTACATTCACCTGAGAAAAGGTGCAAAACTGCTTGCATTTTAGGGAGGAAAAACCCCATGATTTGCTGTCCTCCGTGGTGACTGTGACTCCTGGAGTGTTAGAGTTTTCTCCCAGCATGGGTAGGAAACTGAGTTATTGAGAAATCAGGCTGCTTGAGTGCAATGTGTGCAACATGATGTTGCTTAGGAATGTGTTCAGTTCAAGGTATCTGATCAAGCAGAGGATGGCTGAAGAGTTAATGAAAAACTTTGTAAAACAGTCAAACCAGGGGAAACTTTTTTTCCTAAGAAGAGATGGAAAACTATTTTTTTCTGCCGTGTTGCTAGATTTCTCAAAGACTGTGTGATGCCACTGTAGAGCAGAAGCCTTAGCATCTAGTCTCTTGAAAGTCACCTTGAGTCTCACCTTTTGCTTGATTTCTGATGCTTAAGAATAGTCTTTTGCTTTGCTACAAGAGGCTCACAGCCACATGTCCTCTGTTGGCTTGTACTTGGTTTTTCACTTAATGTACTAACTTTTCTCATGTGTTAGGGCTGGTAGCCCTTCAGATAGGATACTAGATCATTTGCTTTGGGGATAGGGAACTTTTGTAATTGACTATGCAATTAGTTTTAGGCTATCAGCTCAATTGTTAATCCATCTTTGCATTTCTTTGAAGCTTCAAGAGAAAAATGCATACTTAGTCGTTATGGTTATCCAACGAGGGACTCAGCCACCAAAGTGATGTTATGATACTTATCTCTGTTTTTCAGATCCAACCATCCCCTCTTCCCCAGGCTATAATTAAGTCTTTCCCCTCCACATACCACTGTAAACCTTACAGCTCTAGTCTGTTAAGAGATCTAAAAGTCAGACTGTTTTTCCAGAACACATACATCATCAGTGACAAACACCAGGCAGGCTCTTGGCTACACCTGTGCAACCACTGTGCAGTACTGTTGGAACTAAGCAAAACTAAGGTCATAATCTAGACACAGTGGATTTGCACAGATGCTATGCAGGAATAATTTGGTTTCTGGATCATTACTGTAAGTGTCGAAGCATAAAGCGAGTTTGCAATTTAATGTTTTATCTTACAGATATAGTTACTACTAACAGGAAAGTGTCTATATGAAAACTGGGGAAATGTGATCTGAATGTATGTCTTACAAATAATACTGAAACATCAAGATGATATTTTTACAGAAATTGTTTCCAGTTGAACTGTATATTGGATATGTTTTCCATTTTGGTTCTCCTGATACGCGTGACTTGTAGCTTTTAGAAATTAATGCCCGCTTTCATTCATTTTAAGTTTGTAATGGTGAGATGTAGTAAGGTACGCTTTTGCACTGTATTAGAATAAAAAGCAAAATCTAACCAAAACATGAGTTAGTGTAGGAGAAAAACATTTCTTAAACATAAGTTCTTATTCCAGAAATAGAACACAGAAAGATAAGTGACAGAGCTAATAGAAAATACCCTCGTTCAGAGAATGACATACGTTAGCTCACCACTCAGCTTATATCACATCACTAGCTTGATGTGATGTTAAGCTAACAAGTATCTAGTTTTGCTGCTCTGGGCTTCCTCCGTATGTAAGAGAGAACATGTATGTTCATCTTCTCAAAATTTTGGCCTTTTTTTCATCTAAACCTCCCTTTCCACCCTTCACTTGCTGTCTTCCTTCAGACTCTTAAACTTTCAACTCATTTTCAGTGCCATTTCTGAACGTACCTCTCTGTTGGTTACTTAACGAGGAAGCATTCGGTGGATGATTTTTTCTCATTATTTCTCTTCAAATAGAAACAATGCTTAAAATGTTAGTTATTTTTAAATGGTAATGCCTGTGGTAGAGTTGTTACAGGGATTTGATAGTAGTGCATGAGAGTCAGAATATGAAATCAACAGAAGTGTCACTGTTCCTCCAATTTCTGAAAGTGAAATAAAACCCAAGCAACTTAAATGGTGAATATTATTATTGACAAAGGAAACATTTTATACCTTTTAACATCTCCCTTCAGCTGCTCACCCCTTTACATGTACTCTCTTGCATTCAAGATAATGTCAGTTGGAGCACTACTGAAAGTTGTTGAAGTAATACAATGCTTCCTCTCTTAAATATTGAGCTGTTTCACCCTTCTGCCCCATGAAACAATCTTTACCACTATGTTATTGGTGAGGAAGTTGTATTTGTGCTAGTGATAGCCAAGACACATCTGCTACTGGTTAGCGACATAAACGGTCTTGGCAAAAGAGCAGAGAAGAACAGAGGGGGATTATCAGAAAAGGTCTGTGTGGACAAGAATAAGCTTAACCACAAGGTGTCCTGTGGGTTCAATATCTGGGATAAATTTAAGCTGTTGGGAATGCTGATGCGAATAAGGCACCGTTGCAGCAACTGATTGCTTTGCTTTAGGGTATCATGAATTCAGAACAGGGATTGTGCTGACCAGTATATCACTTCCTTATTCGAACAACAGAAATATTTACAAAAGCCATGGAGTCATTTATGACAAGTTTTGATGATTTTTCTCTGACTAGACAGGGCAGTCACAGATTCTGAATGTCAGGAAATGGGCTGTGATTTCTGACTCTTGCGTAGAAGATGGACCAAACAGAACTATTAAGAAATGTTCTATTCAGCTTTAAGTTTACTTAAAGGTTGCTATTCTCTGCCATACCTCTGAGAGATCCTTGTGCAATAGTGTTCACTTTGGCTTTTAAAGAACAGCTTACTCTTGTTGCTTGAGGCATTCATAGAAGACAAAGGAAGCAGTGCTAGAAGGGCACGAAACTCCATGTGGGAAAAGCTGAAAATAAGAATTTAGGAAAAGGGTTGCTAAGGAAAATTATGAAAGTGAGGAAGAAATACACTGGAAAACAATTGAGGGAGAAAAAATGAGGCTGGAGGGTGTAAATGAGAAAGCAGCTTCTAACACACCTTGAATTACAGCTGATATTAAACAAAAGTGTGTGCTATTGGGCAATACTGGAATCCTACTATGTAGTATTGGTATGTATTAGCCCAATTCCTCTGTATCCCAGTTGGCATTCATTTGCCATAATGTAAAGCACGCAGTGATTCTTCAAGTGACTTCCACCAATTCTTGTATTAGCATGAAAGCTTTGGTTTGTCTAGGAGCTCCATCCATAGGATGAACTGTCAGTCAAGAGGCTACTAATGATCTGTTGTCCCTTAACAGTCTTAATGTCGTCTTGGATATGAGAGAACTTCTGGCCATTTTATCTTGCCCACCTGTATCCCAGTGGATCTCTGATCCACTTTGATCTCTGAGTCTTCTGTAATGCTGCTATGTTCTCATGAAGCCACATCTGGATAGAAGTGCTGCTTCCAAATACCATGTGTTTCTGTGAAAGCTGCAAATATACAAAGGAAGGAATAAATTAAATGGATTCATGATCTAGTAAAGGCAGTATCTTTATAATGCACATGCAAATAGATGTAAATATTTTAAGTGTAAAATGTACATCCTGATCCTACAGGTTGGAGGAAATATCTGATGTTTCGAGAGAATCGACTGCGGCACAAACCTCTGTTTAAAATTTGGTCTCTGCCTCCATCTCCAATTCCTGTATTCAGTGAGCATCTAAACCAGTAATTACATGCAAAAATCTAGTATAGAGAGTCATATTTGATATGAATGCTGAAAATACCTTGGCTTTCTATCAATATCAATTTTATATAAATATCAATTTGCAGGAAATACAGCTTTGTTTTCCATTATTCCATACTCAGTGAGTTGATACATAAATAACTGAATATCCGTACAAGTTTCAGGTATATTTGGCTTAGAGAACTGACTCTTTCAAATTTTTGTTAGATGTTATGAAATATCCAGAAGAAGATACCACATCTAGCAGTTAGTGTAGCCATAACAAGAAGTAGCTAGTGTGTGACATGGAAAGCTTTTACAGTATATCAGATAGGCACTTAGGACTCGTACTTTGGGTTGCAGCTGAATGTTTGATCCAAGCAGCATTCATCTGTAATTTTACCCATCTCAGTTACCCAGTTTACCATTGTGATTTATTTGGAATCTTTGCACTTGAAAAATAAAGTATCTAAAAATACAACAACGCCTGATTGCGTCACTATTTCATAGATTCATCTGTTCTTGCCAGGCTGTCCCACTGTCCTTACCTCCACAATTCTGCTTGTCCTGTCTTTCTTTCAAGTACCTAAATAGATTTAATTCAAACTCTTGCTTGCCAAATGGACGCTGGACATTTACTCTCTCCAATTAGCAGAGGCCCTTACTCCCACTTGAGATGAGAGCAAAAACATTGGTACGACATTGTGGACTGGGCGAGGAGCCAGATAAGGTTTTCTGTAGTTGTAGTCAATGAAATCTGCGCCGAGAAGGATTCTCGTATATATTAGCACATACTTTAATTGGTAGGCTTGGGCCTTTTCTGGAGCCTAAGGACTGCAGATACAGAAACCTTCTTTGGCACACAGCATAGCATCACAGCTGGAGAAAGTTAATACTGAGGTTAATGGGCTAGTTTATCTCCATGATGTTTGGCCTGAACTGTCATATGTGGTTGTGTCAAAAGTAAATGAACAAAAGGTTGATGTAGATGTTAGTTTTTTGATAGTTGTCCTTTCAGAATCCTGTTTTCTCTGGCAGGTTATTTGCTTGCTATCGCTTTGATGGCTAGGCAGTATTTGGCCTAGATTTCCCACTGAGTACACCAGGTGGAATGTGAAAGAGAAGTGGAAATATATGGAACGTATGTTTTTTTAAGTTTATAGAAATATAGAAAGTATGGAATCCAATTCTTTTGTGATATTCTTAATTATTATTTTGTTACTGTACCACAGGAGTTGTGGGATCATATAGATCATAGTTTGTTTTTCTCTTCATTTTCCATTCTCACACTCTACAGGAGAGATCACTTGTGTGTTATCACCTTTGGGCATGCAGCAGCATAGGAGGTTGGGCTCTAGACTGCTTGCTATGAATTTGGGGGGTCTATAGATATCTATAAACTGGCAGCAGTTTCAAATATGTGGTTGGGTTAAAAGTATATTGAATCCATTCACCTCTAAGAATAAACTTAATCACAGAACAAAAGCTGTAGATCTGAACACATACTGTGTTTTATTTCTGGCAGCCTAACAGAGACTTAATATGGTATTAAAAGGAGTTTTCTGTCAGACGTCTGAAAATAAATATAGAATTGCTCTTTTATATTCTTTTTCACCTACAAAATTTCTTTAGAGGTACAGTTTATAGTTATGATCACCTGTTGTGTGTTTATAATTTATGCTGCAGTGTCACAAACAGTGGTATGAAAGTCATAGATGCTTTTTTGTCCACTGGAGAAAAGAACTAGAGATGGAAGGGGTGACAATAGGGAGTTTTTAACTATCAACATTTTACCAAGTGATTCATATTTAAACATTTGGATTTTATTATAGGAAAAAATATCTCTGTATGCCAGATATATTGACCAAATAAAGTGTAAACCCAGAAGCTTCCCTGAGCACGGTGCAATGTCTAAGCACTATACAGCACATTATATCAGTATGCCACAAATGACTAAATGGTGACAGCATAGAAATGGTTACACAAAATTAAAGCTTTTGAATATCCTAAAATGGAGTCTGAAAGGTGGTTGCTCTATTTCATGCAGTCAGTAAGAAAGGGTTTTCTGTTTTAATGATGGGAGAAAAGACCAATTTTACTGATACATTATCTTGTTCTCACAGTTTTCAGTTCCTTTTCAGCAGAGAGAATTTTTATAAATATCACTATAGTCATTAGGCTTTGGTAAAACAAATCTTTTCCTTATTTTTTGAATCAAAATTTACTTTTATTAATAATCCAGAAGAAACACTTAGGATTTATTAGAAAGGTAAGCAGTAGTTCATGAAATTATGAGTCTGATTCTTTGTGGTGTGGATTTTTTTAATCTTTGCTGAAAGTAGGAACAACCAGAACAGCAATTCATCAAAGTAAGTCATTTGACTACAGTGACTATTCCTGTAAACACTTTGATACCTATGGGAAAAAGTGCAACGAATAAGGATTTTGGCCCTAATATTTGTGAAAATTGGTAGAACACTAAGCCCGGAACAGAAACACATACCAAGTTTATGTGATTCCATGTAAAAGAAGGAAACCACTGTGATGGAAATATTTAGCAGTAATTAAAAGTTTTATAGCTCTAGTGTGTCTTGAAATCAAGTCAAATGACCAAAACCTTTTATGGAATTACTCATCTATATGCTCTACAGTAAAATGAACAGCACAACTAGGCACCTCGTCGCCAGTCTCTAATATTTGCATGAAACAGTAACTAGGAAGCTTCCCTATTTTGTGCCACCTGGCAGGTGTTGACAAAGGTACACTTACTACCTGGACACTGCAGGAATGTACTGATTTCTGGCTACTTTTCCTTGCCATGTAAGGATTGCAGTGGGAAATGCTGATTCTAGTCATGCTGGTACTTTGCTAGTTGAGGACTTCTTGGGTCAAATCCTCAATTTTTATTTTTTTTTTTTTTTTGGTATGAAATTCTGCTTCCTATACACTCTTGAACAAATGTTTCTGGTAATCTCTACCAATTGATTTCCAAATCCTTGAATGGTTTTATTAAATAGAGGAGAAACAGTATGATTCAGATGAAACCATTGAGTCACTGCAGACATGGAGTCTGCAATATTGACAAACATCCCTGTTTGTGTATAGAAAGCAATAATGTTGATTTTTTTCCTAAAATATATTTATCTTGTTGACTGTCCTCCAAAACAGTCTTTAATTACTTAGGTGTTACTGTATATGTTCTGTTCTTTGCTTGTATTACTGATACCATTTTTGGATTAATGTTTTAATTTAAGGTAATGCTATATAAAAAGAGAATGTGCATTACATTTTACATCACAAGCATTTATCAACAGAGTGCAGTTTAATCAGTGTTGAAGAACCTGTGAAAAAATGTAAAAAAAATTATGTAACTCTCAATTTTAAATTAAATATAGTTATTTGACTTAGAACGTTTAATGATATTACAGCATACTATATAATAAAAACACACCAAAAGACAACATTGTGCTAAACACAAGATAAACATAATATGATGAAAAGAATTGTCCTAAATGCTGACTGTTCTGAATGCAGGCAGCAAGCTGAAATGGAGGAATTTTTTTTTTCTTTTTTAATTTTAACATACATGACATTTTGAATTTATGATCTGAAAGTCACACTCTAGACAACATCTGTCAGATATGAGCATTACTGCAACTGAACATGGAGATTTGGAATTTTGTCATATGTAGAAAAGTCAATGTACATGCTAAGTACCATAAATTAATAATCTGATCACATTTTCTTATCTAATAGCTAAACAAATACTACTATAATGCTTTTTTTTTTTTTCTTTCCTCTGAATGTTATTGGTCACAGTGTCAAAGAACACCCCAGAAAGGACTGATCTTTTTTTGAGACAGTTTCTTTTAGGGTGTGCCAAAACATGTTGTACCAACCACTCCTGGGTTTTTTGTAATGGCAGGTGCCTCCTCCCTCTCCTAGTTCTGTAATGGGCTGGGAAAAGGCCGTGCAACTGCACAGAGTTAGCACCACTGCTGGGAGGGACATGCTGAGTACATGCATGTGGTTTCTCGGTGCAGATGGGTATTCGGAGAATTAAAAGTAGGCTGTGGGATTGCAGTCCCTGCCTGAGCAGTTAACAGAAGAAAAAGATGAAGAGATGCCTTGTGTGTGTGGCTTTAGTGGTGTCTGAGTGGGATCTATTGTTCTATTACCTTTAGCAGGAGGTAAATGAATCCTGTGTATTTTGAAGCAGGAGAAAAATCCTTAAAGAATACTCTTCTGAAGCAGTATAAAAAATGTGTATCCAGCAGATCCAGCCATCCAATCATGTTTTCCTTCATTGTGTACTTTGTAATAGTATGATGGGTGTTTCCTCAGATCACCATTGATCTTGAGTTTTGACAATGTAGCTGGTTTTAGCCAGGTGATAGCCAGATGTCCTTAATCATTCTGACTATTGACTTATATTCCACTGCTCAATAAGTGAATGGTACCCTGCATATCTAATAATTCACTCTTTCTATTCTACTATCCTTTTCCATGTTGATTTATGGACATTTGAGGTTATTTTGTTGTGTTCTGTGTTGCCATGTTATAAGAAGTATCACATATTGTAATGCTGTCTATTGAGAAAGATAAATCTAGACTATTTCTCTGGCATATTGTATACTGGCAGCATCCACCTACTGTTAACAGAAACAAGTAAACAATAAAGTTCACAGTTATTTTTTAAGAAGATGCTGTACCTGAATACATACACACACTGAGTCTTAGGTGCTGCCCTGATTTCTGCACAGTCAAGGTCTGCAGAGTACCAAATGCCCAAGAAAAAAATACAATAAAGTAAATGTATTTGAAAGTTGTGGGAGTATGGAGTTTGATTAAGATGCAGAGAATTTTATGCTGCAGTTTTAATAAATAGGGACATTTTATATAGTGCATCATTCTTCAGTCTTTGTGTTGATGATAAGGTGAGGTTTTCCTGTTTGGCTTTTTGGAATATACCATATTGTGCAAGTATCTTCCCAGCCTACTGTTCAGAATTTGAAAATGAGAGAACTACCTCTGTGGTTGGGATGTATCAACCCACTTCATTGCTTTCATCAAAGACATTGTTTTCAGTCTCTCTCTGTAGGATGATGTATTTGTTTCCCCACCTTTGAAACAGGGAAAGTAGGAGGTCAAATAGCAGGATAGGCTTGGTAAATACGTGATAGATTTTTCCCTTTCTGTCTTCCATTACATGGTGATGAAGATCCTCTGCAGGAGGAGATTGAAACCTCCAACTCTTTCAAGCAATCACTCCCCACTTCTGCCTTTTCTTGACACTTTGAAGGCACATGTGAAACCCTCAGTTTCTCACCTTTGTTTCATAATCTTTTACCTCATAATGATGTTCTGAGGTTATGCACTTCTTTCTAGCTTGGCTGATTGTCAAGTGGAAGGAGAGAAGAGTATGTAATGCCTCTAGTGAAAGTGGTGGGTCTCTAATGCATGATTTGTAAAACATGAATTCCGGAAGCATTGAGGAAAAATAGTACTTTGAGGTTAAGAAAACAGATGTGACTGAGAGAACGCAGTGACATAGCTCTTTACATGGCACACCTGCTGGCAAGTTTCCACCTAGTACTTAAAATTTTTATTAAACATATGAGTTAGCAGGACTTAAAATTATAGACTTATTCTTGACTGCCTTGCTTAATTACTTAGCTAGCAGAGTTGTAAAGTATCTAGACATTATTTAGACCTGTGGAAATCTTTGCTTCAGTTGCACCTTTTGTTTACATTCAGCTAATATTCTGATAATAAAATAGAATAAAGCAGTTCTGTATTTCAGTGGAAACTTAAAAAAATCACTTCTTATTGTAAAGTCTGAGTCTTCTCAGACTTCTTCAGTAACCTTTTTTGTTTCCTGAAGATATGAGAGGTGTTCAGATAAAACCCCATGTTCTTTTAAAAATAACAACTCTACTCACGATTTAACTGTATGTTTTACTTTACCAGAGCTCAAAAATGACTGCCTGTACTTAGAAATGCAAAAGTAAGAAAGTTTTGACCAGTTCAGAATGGAATTCTAAAGATATATGAAAGGTGTCAGTAAATTTCTAACATCTTATTAAGCAGTGTTTTATCAACAGCACATTAAATTACTGCTAGACTAACAGTCTTTCAGGACATTTTCAATTAAAGAATTCAGAAGAAAGTAGGCTTTATTTATGTGTGTGTTTTCCTTCCAAGAAACCCAAACATTAAAACTGTGTTACCACATACGTTGCATCACCAATAATATGTACAGAAATGCTGTCAGTTAAGAGACTAATTCCTTATTATTTGGAAACTGGCAGCTTACAATGCTGAATGTGTAGACAGTACATTGTCCATTTTGCACGTGTAGTGTCAGAAGAAATGTATATTCAATAGTAAACATACAGTTATTTGGATAAACTTATACCAGTTTCTTGTTGCAGTAACATTAAAATGATGGTTTGTTTTCCAAGAAGAGTGTGCATTGATTAAATGCAGCTTGCACCGAGTAGTTAATACAGGTCTTGATCCATCAGTGCCCGTTTCATTATTAGAAGGCTTGATTTTACAGTAGGTGCAATATAGAATAGTATTTACAACCAAGAATCATTCTGTTACACTTAAGTAATATACTTCGTTACCAGTGTATTTCATAGATTCTGAAACCTCTTACAGAGAAGGGAAGAAATAAAACTTTTATCTTCCTTCATAGTCTGTAATTTTATCAGTCAACAATATAGACTGTCTTTAGAGGACACCTAACTACATTGACAATAGACCTTGTAATGCTAATGTAATCTTGTAATGGTAATTTATTGTGAAAAAATATAAGAAACAAAAAGAGATATCAAAGGAGAGTCTGTTTCCTTGCTTAGAATACTGGAGAGTATTCCCAATTCAAAATACCTTTAAGAGTCAGTTAATTATTTGCTTTCTGTGGGGAAAAAAAAAAAGAACCAACCAAACCAAAAAAACAACCAACGAAACTCCAACCAAATGAAAAAAAAACAAAACCAAACAAACCAAAACCACAAACGAAAACCAACAAACCTCCCCCAATAAAACAAAAAACCAAACTATCCAGACTTCTTCAATGAATGCTGAGATTTTTTTGTATATGATCTGAGAAACTTAAATTTTTAGGAAAAAAAAAAAACCTCATCAGCAACAAAGTTGTGGATTTTCTGGCTGAGGATAAAATAAATAGGCATATACTCTGTCAAGTGTTTAGTTTTCCATTTGTCTCTGAATGCTGAGCAGAACTCTGTGTAATCCATACAGCCTAGGCAGAAGGCTGATGCAAAATCTATCTCAGAATTTTTATTACATTGGATTTCACTTGTACTTTTCAGATAAAAGTAATAAAAAACATGGAATTGCAGAGAAATAGTTTGGAAGAGAAGTTGAGAAGTCTTATTATTTATCCTGATGGCAAAAGGCAACATCAAATATTTATACAGTAATTTAGACAGGTTTTGTCTAATGTACTTAAAATCCACCAGAACTGAGTGCTTCTTAACATCACTAGGTAATCTGCTCCAGAATTTGCCTTCCTTGGTACAAGCTTTTTTCTACTTCTGAAGTAAATCTTCCATTGAAAGCCTTGTATACAAACATGGATGAAATACATAGCCAAGATTTTACAGTACTGAATAGGACAAAACCATTTGGTGTATCCTGCAGACTTTTGTTCGTACTTTCAAGCAGGAACTGCTGCCTCTTTTGGAGCAGCTTCCACCCATCTTTGGCCTGTAATTTAACATGTTCAGCTGTGTCAAACTCCCCAGATACACAGGTGTTAACTAAATAGTTTTTCTCTATTCTGTTTCTACAAGATTATTTCTCTGGAACTTTATTTGATGTCTTCTGCTTTACAAATGAGAAGTAGTTTTTGAGTGTTACTTTTTATCTTATAAATTCCAAACCTGTTGGAAGCTTAGTGACTACAGTGCTTGAAGTTGGAAAAATAAAAATAGGATACAGATTTCAACTTGGCACCAGGAGTTTCTGCCTTGTGCAAATGAAAATTCCAGCTTGCCCCTGTTGATGGTAATTCTTCCCATTCAACAAGAGCTCTCTAGGAGTTACTGCTTCCTGGGAGATGAGATCAGCAGCTCCCAGTTTCTGTTGGGTCTGAGGAACAATCACTGCAGAATAAGTTACATCCTTGCAGAGTAAAAAAACTTTTACCTTTGTACGAAGCAGTTCTCAACAAGTTGGGATGAGGTAGGAATTGTTTACCACCAACTTCAGCTTATTTCTATGGGAAGCTTGATGAAAGACTGCAGGGGTCCTCAAGCACCTCTAGCACTTTCTTTTATGACCTGAACAGATATTCCAAATAAATAAGTAGAGCTTCTTGCTCTTGGATTTGGATCTTCTGAAAGGAAACTTTGCCAGTGGCCTTTCTATGAACTGTATCTTTTCTAAGGATATTTTAGTTTTTGAACATTTCATATGTAGCATGAACATCTTAGTTCTGTCTTCCATAAATAAAAACTGAAGACAGTTACTATAAACAATTTTTTAACATGCAAAGTCAATGTCACAGGCAATAGTGAAGCTTTTGAAGTTTCAAGTGCTTCTTATTCAGATCATTTTTATCAGTTCTGTACCATCTCACACTTGAAAAGATGCGCCTCTGCTTTATATGAGTGTCTTTTACCAAATGTTATTATAATAATGAAATAAGGTGTGCTCATTCCTCTCATTTTTCAAGGCTGATGTATCTAGGAGGATTTAACCAAGAAAGATGTCGTATGTTTAACTTTTGTACCAGTTTAAGCCTTTCTAGTTGTAATTTTAACATACTCCAAAAGTGTTACCTTCTGTCCAGTGCCTGATTAAACCCAACATTAGCATAGCACTTGCATACAAATGACCATAGAGGATTTATTATCTGTCTTTTCAAATCTCCAAATTCATAGAATAGTTTGAGTTGGAAGGGACCTTAACGATCATCTAGTTCCAACCCCGCTGCAGTGAGCAGGGGCATCTTTGATGCGGTTGCTCAAAGATGAGGTTGCTCAAAGCCCCATCCAACCTGACCTTGAATATTTCTATGGATGGGCCATCCACAGCCTCTCTGGTCAAGCTGTTGCTGTGTCTCAACACCTTCATAGTGAAGAACTTCATCCTTATATCTAATATAAATTTACCCTCTTTCAGTTCCAAGCCATTGCCCCTTGTCCTATCACTACATGCCTAGAAAGTCCCTTTCTAGCTTTCCTGTAGGTCCCCTTTAGGTATTGGAAGGCTTATATAAGGTCTCACCAGAGTCTTCTCTAGGTTGAACATCCCCAACTCTCACAGCCTCTCTTCACAGGGGAGGTGCTTTAGACCTTTGATCATCTTTGTGGCCATCACCTGGACTTACTCCAACGGGACCATGTTCTTTCTTACACTGGAAGCCTCCAGGTGGTGTCTTATGAGAGGGGAATGGAGGGAGAGAATCACTTCCCTCAAGCTGCATGCCACACTTCTTTTGATAGAGTCGGCCTTCTGGGCTGCAAATGCACACTGATGTTTCATTCATCATGCAAATTAATTTTTATACTTTGATGGTTTAGGGATATAGTTCTTTAGGTTTGTAGTTCTAGGAGAGTTCTGTGATAGCTTGTTTGTGGATGTTAAAAAGTAAATTGGGTGTTTGAGTTCAGTTGTGAGATATGATAAAGTGGTTTTAACAAGCCAAGACAGAGGCTTTTATCAAAGGGTCCTCTAGAAACATGGAGCTGGTACTCTGACTTCATACCATTCAGCATTCCTTACACTGGCCTTGCTGGGAAAATGTTCCACTTGATTTTTATCTATATATATATTACATGATCTTCTTTTCTGTGTACTGACAACTTCACAGTGTTTTGATCAGCAATTTGTTAACATCCATCACAACTGATGTATTTTGTACATTGGGTGTCTTGCTCTCACAGCATTTATTCTCCCTTTGAATTTTATTTTAAATGTTCTGCAAGTATATCAGCCTAGCATTGCCTTTTTCCTTCAGAACAACTCTGTTGGATGCTTGACCTTAGCTGGAAATAAAGTATGCAATGAATTCTATTTGTTGTGCCTCTTCCAGTATAACTTTTTATTGGTGTAGTCCTTAGTCATTTATTAAGCAGTTAAGACAGTAATTGTATACCTTTGGTAGTAATGTAAGGAGGAAAACAACATTTTTTTTGCATACTTTATGATACCTTGAAATATGATTTGTAAATGATAGAAAAATTAAATTGAGATGTCTTAGTAGAAGGAACCTAACTTTCTCAGTCTAGGCATTTTGGCTATGCCTAAATTTGGGAAATAGTACCACAGACTAGCAGTGTGAAATGGAGTTATTGATTAATAGTGAATAAGAATTTTTACAGGGCTTTACTTCAGACTTGCTCTAGTCTAGTCTGATTAATATAATGCCTGCAATTATGTTGGGGTGAATTTAGTGAGCTTCTGGATCACATCTTCCCACTCATTTAAAAGAGTCTGATTTGTGCATTTAGTGATGTGTACCAAAACATGGTATCTGGAGACTATTAGGTGACTTCTTCACCTGACCTGAATGGAAGTGCTAGTATGTCCATGTGTCAGACAGCTCTCCCATTTTCCAGGGGCTCTGAAATTGGGTGAGTTTGTTGAATTGCAGTTTCATCTCTGTAGCACACATCTGATCCTTCTGAGCTCAGGGAATTTATGGAGGCATCCTAATATTTTAGTGATGTTTGTTAAAGATTAAGCCTATGTATTTTAGGATTAACTATATCAATATCACCAAAATTGTCTTGTTAGAGCCAAATTCTCTGACAGAGATTTTCCTTACATCTAATCACCATCACTAAACATCAGTGTCATTGAACGGAAGTTGTTTCTGACTATTTGATAGCTGCTATCACTTGCCTGATTGACAATTTGCAATTAGTTCTCATTGTGTGTATTCAGGCTGCTCATTTTGTTGTGACTATGGAACGGCACATGTGCAGAACATAGTACAGAACTCTCATCAGCTAAATTCCTTCTTGAACAGGTAAATGTATAACTGTGTCAAAAAGAAACAACACAGGTTGATCAGCTGGAGGGCAGGAGGATTCTGCAGAGAGACCTGGACAGACTGGAGAGATGGGCTGACTCCAATGGGATGAGCTTCAACAAGGCCAAGTGCCGGGTCCTGCACTTTGGCCACAGCAACCCCATGCAGCGCTACAGACTGGGGACAGAGTGGTTGGAGAGCAGCCAGGCAGAAAGGGACCTGGGAGTCTGGATAGACAGGAAGCTGAACATGAGCCAGCAGTGTGCCCAGGTGGCCAAGAAGGCCAATGGTATCCTGGCCTGTATCAGAAACAGCGTCACCAGCAGGTCCAAGGAGGTGATTCTGCCCCTATACTCAGCCCTGGTAAGGCCACACCTCGAGTACTGTGTTCAGTTCTGGGCTCCTCAGTTCAAGAAGGATATTGAGGTCCTCGAACAGGTCCAGAGGAGGGCAACCAAGCTGGTGAAGGGACTCGAACACAGATCCTATGAGGAGAGGCTGAGGGAGCTGGGGCTGTTCAGCCTGGAGAAGAGGAGGCTCAGGGGAGACCTCATTGCCCTCTACAACTACCTGAAAGGAGGATGGAGCCAGGCAGGGGTTGGTCTCTTTTCCCAGGCAACTCTCAGTAAGACAAGAGGGCATGGTCTTAAATTGTGCCGGGGGAAGTTCAGATTGGATATTAGAAAGAAATTTTTCACAGAAAGGGTGATCAGACATTGGAACGAGCTGCCTGGGGAGGTGGTGGACTCTTCGTCCCTGGAGA
The DNA here is from genome assembly GCA_013399075.1 of Chloroceryle aenea. NCBI lineage: Eukaryota > Metazoa > Chordata > Aves > Coraciiformes > Cerylidae > Chloroceryle > Chloroceryle aenea. Next base: position 301,548 of record VWZY01009801.1, read on the forward strand.
CATTTAAAAAGAGACTTGATATGGCACTCAGTGCCATGGTCTAGTGACTGTGGCGGTAATTGATCAAGGGTTGGACTCGATGATCTCTGAGGTCCCTTCCAACCCAGCCTATTCTATGATTCTATGATTCTATGATTCTAGGTTTTAAAAGTAAAATACATATATGCTAGAATTTCAGTGCTTGACTTAGTAAATATACCATCTTAGATTGGCTGTATCACAGACTGCAGTGTGATGCGGACACACCCTGGTAATTTTTTGTAATTTCTATGTTTCGGCACGCAATTACTTGTCCGGAGAGAATATACAAGTCAGTAAAAACCCAGAGAGAAAGTTAAGTCAAACTGCAAAGAGTATGAATCTGGGTGAAGGCTGGCTAATTTTAGAAATTACATGAGTTAGTTATGGCACTAGAATTGGAACTTTTAAACTACTGTGACAAAGCCCAGCTCACTGAGTATTTAAAAAATGTTTTTAAGTGCAGTTAGATTTTGATGACAGCAATTGGGTAGGCTTTTCCTTGCACACCATGACTGTGAAGTCTAGTATTACCCCTGTTTGCTATAGAAATGACAATAAAGCCAAATTAACTTAATTTCATATTTGTCATATTTTCAAGCTCAAAAACTACACCTTGAAATGTCTTTTTATGTCAAGGAATCAAATTTATGTTCAGCGTGATTATACTTTTCTTAAACATTGCAAAATTGCTTCTAAATCAAATTATTTCAGAGATGACACAGCTACCAGATTTATTCTTGGCTCATGTAAGTGCCAACTCAGCCTACTGTGAAAAATGTTTTTAAATCTTCAATACATGAAGGCTTGATTCCTTGTCTCCTGTATTCAGTTAACTTAAAAACCACACAGGTTTGATTTTCCCAGAACTGTGTAAAAGGAAAGCTCTTTGATGATGGAAGCTGAAAATGGAAATGATTGATGGTTATTTCTTAGAGCTTTAAAGTGACTGGAAGTTTCTACTCAGCATTGTTGAGACCACAGCTGGAGGGAGTACTGTGTCCAGTTTTGGGCTCCCCAGTACAAAGGAGAAATGAACATACTGGAGAGAGTCCAACAAAGGTCAATAAAGATGATGAATGGACTGAAGCATCTCTTCTGCGAGGAAAGGCTGAGAGAGCTGTGGCTCATTGTCCTGGAGATGAGAAGGCTCCAAGGGGATCTCATCAGTGTAGATCAATAACTGTAAAGAGAGTGCTTAGAGGATGGAGTGGTGCTCAGTGACAGGACCAGAGGCAACAGGCACAAACTAAAATTCAGAAAGTTCCTTCTGAACATCAGGAAACATGTTTATTGTGAGGGTGACTGAGCACTGGCACAGTTGGCCCAGGGAAGTTGTGCAATTTCTCTCCTTGGAGATATTAAAAAACTGTCTTGACATGGTGCTGGGCAGCCTGCATTAGGTGGCCCTGCTTGAACAGGGGGCGATGGATACGATGAACTCTGGATGGAGGTCCCTCCCACCTCAACGATTCTGTGAGCCTGTGACTGAAATGGACAATATTTTTTAAAAGTGGTGTTATAGTTCATTGATGGTACCTAATTTTCTAGGGATACTTGTGGTTTTGTTGCTCAAAAATACTGGATTTTTTCATCTTTAAGTTTCGATGCATAGTTTTGTATTTTAAAGTTAGCCCAGGGATGATTCTCACTCAGGAGAAGAGAAATGGCATGAACATTTTTAAGGAAATGGCAGGGAAGACTGTAGTTACATATTAAATCGTACGAGTGGTTCTGCCATGTAAGATACACTAAGTAATATGGTTCATGGATTGAAAATTGATGGTTTTAGGTGTTCAGTGATAAGTAATTCTCAAATAGAGCATTCCATAGACACACCAAAAAGAACAGTTTTCTTTAATATGTACTCAAAGATGTGAGCACTCAAGGATTACATATTATTGCCATGATCTATCTGAAACTGATTTTGAGAATAAGCTTTTGTGTTGGTATAATTTTACTGTCTGTTAGGACTCCTGTTAGTTTTGAATGTAGAACCCTTGCAGAATGGGATCTGTCCTTTCTGCCCTTTCTCTAGAGCTCTTGATCTGTCTCTTTGACCTTGTTGGTGTCCTGTTTTTATGAAGAGCCTTCAGTGGTCTAGGTGAGCATCAGTAGCTGCAGATCTGAGTTACAATATGGGCATGTTGGATATGTATGCATATGCATGTGTAGCATACAAAAAATTAAGTTGTCTTTATTTCCTCTTTCGTGGAGTCTGTGTGCATGATACTTACTTGATTGTGTTGTGTTTCTATAGTATCTCTAAATGACCTGAGTAGGTCATCTGGGGTAAAATGAATCCTCTCTTCATACTGGGTTTTACAGAAGTTTTCAGAATCTATCACTATCCCTCTTAAGCTACTGTCTTTTCTCAGGGAAAATGTATTCGGGGTTCTGGAGCTTTTTTATATTTTTCACTTTTATTATGTAATTTTTAAAGTTTCTTAATATGTTAATGCCCAAAGCAGGACCATCAAGTTGTTACGTAATGACCCACTTAAGAAATGCAGTCAGAAGAGATGCTATAAGATTGTGTATTAACTTGCATAGAGAAGATGTCTCTACTCAAGTCAAAGAATTTTGCAGTTACTAGTTCTACAGCTGAGCTCGGGTCATTATTAATCTATTTTAAAAAGAAAAATATTTGGTAGCTGTATCATAATATAAACCAGAACCCCTACTTTAGATTTATAGTAGTATTTTTTTTTCTTCTTCTGTATTTGAAAATGCAGGGAATTTTCACCTAATCTGATGCTTTGTCATTCTTAGGGCCTTATTTAATGCTAGGTGGGATACCGATATCATAATTATGATTTTTGGGTTTTTTTATGCTGATGAAAAAAACAGTTCTTGATTTTCTTAATAAAAAACCACATTACAAATGTTTAAGTCAAGAAAAACACTCATTAGAAAAAAAATCCATTAGATTTTATAAACTCATGGGAGTTTAAAGAGTTTATTATTCTCAGACAGTCTTGTTGGTCACATTAACTCTCTAACAGTTCTGAAAGGAAAACAGAAGTTAGTAAATGCCTTCAGTCCTGCATGCTGTATACTAAAGAGATCAATGGGACATTTGGTAAAGTATCTTTCTGTGATGAGAGGGTGTTCTGTTACAATTTGTTGTTACTATACTGGTTATTTTAGTGGAGAGGAGATATACATTCAGACACTTCCATTAACAGTTTGCTTATTGATAAGAAATAGTATTTTTCAAAGTGCACACAAGTACAAGATCCTTAATTTTCAAAAATGAAAATTAGGATTTATATATAATATAACACAGCCACATCTGTGCCTCAAATAAACCACCAAATTTAACAATTAAGACCGCAAAAAGAAGGTTCAGAAAATATTGCAGCTACTGTGCTCAGCTTTTTAGTACATGCCACCTATGTATACTAGATCTACTAACCGAATGGTACTTTTTCTGACAAAATGATAAACTACATTGACCACCATAAGTATCCATACATTTTTCTGTAAATACGAGCTGTGCTCTGAGTACTTCAACCTTTTCAATGATTTTTTTTACTGTAATCATGGGAACTGTGTAATTATATTATCAATTTTCATGCCCTTCCACACTAGTAAAGGAAATTGACATTGATTGACCAAATCTCCCATGGACAAAAGACTCGGAAAAATAGCTTCTCCCCAAGCTGACAAGCTCCAGTTTGTTGGAACACGCTGTGTTTGCAACAGAGACCCCTGTGGTGCTGCTTGGTAAAGCAATTGGGCAGGGGTGGAGGAAGTGCTGTTAACATTTTGCAGGGAGTAATAGAATTGCCTGGGACAGATGTATACAAACTCATGAAGTTATAACCACAGAGAACAGTGTACATAGAATTACAGACACCCAAGTTGAGTATAATTATTTGTTTCTGGAAAACCCTACTGACTGACACATCTCGAAGTGAAGATATGGACCTTTTGGAACTCCTTTGCTGTCAACACCTTTATTTGAAGACACAGAGTCATCCACAAAAGAAATAAATCATAAAATCTGAGATAATTTATGCTTGAAAATCAGGAATTTAAGGTTTGTGTTTTGTTTTTGTTTTTGTTTTTTTTTTTATCAGGAGAGAGCCTGCACCCTTGCTCAACTTCTTCAAGCCCCAAGACATGATCATCACTATTGAATAGGGAAAACCTTTCTCTAGACTGCAAGGCAAAGAACATTCAGAAATGCCTGGTTATATTAGTTTACAGCCTTTTACCGGATTAAGGTAGAGCCCGTTCAAGACCATGGTTTCTGCATTCATTAAATAAGATGACTGTTAATACTAGCTTGGAGCAATCTGGGGATACATGAAACCTTAATTAAAGCTAGTGCTAAGTGTTGTATGTGGGCATCATTACCTTTAGGAACTAAAATGTAAATGTAGTTCTAGAGATCTGGAGGTAGTGAACTGACAGTGATTTTGAGCAGAGAAACCTACTGAAGTAATTTATTCTTTTTATATTGTTTCTTCTGTCTTGCAACCAAGTTTAGCTATTCAGGTTGGGACATAATTTGTACTGAAATTTGATTGCATGCTTTTTTCTTTTTTTTTTTTTATGTGTTATTAAAATTTAAGGGGTTTTTTTTTGCTAATGAGTCAGTACGTACTTTAATGTGGATGATTGCAGGCTTGGATACTATCCTGTGATTAATTTTCAGTTCAGCTAGGAAAGTATTCTGATAACTAGTAATAGGGAAGGCACTTACATTTAAATTGTTTTTCCTGAAAAGCCACTTCTTGTGGTTTTATATAATTATTTTATAATAGCTCTTCTATCTTTTGAGTGCTATAAACACTTGCTTAAAGAACATTTTATATTTTAAACTTTTGAAAAGAGGGATCATTTTAATGTTTTTTTTCCCCTTTCTGTACACTTAATTATGTCTGATATGAGAACACATTGCATCAGTTCTTGCTAGATCTGTATTTAAAGGAAAATAAAATATAAAATAAATTAAAAAACATAGTGGAGAAGAAAAAGAGAGAGAGCGCCGTCTAGCTTCCTGTCTTGGCCACTGCCCTTTGATCCAAAGTACGTACTTTTGTGGTTACAGTGATCAGATACCTGTGTTGGTTAGTCTTTAAAACGTTGACCCAGCAGGTTCTTTGTGCTGTAGATGTAACTCCCTTTAACAGGAAAGGAGAAACCAAGCAGACAGTGGATAGGTCTGATGTTGCACAGTCTATATGTAATGGGGTATTTAAACCAGGTGGCCATTTACCTGTCTGCCTGATTCATTCTTCTGCTCAATTAGCGTTAAGATCTTTCTTTTTATAGACTAGCCGAGTTTAGGGCAACATACAAGTAATAAACACTGTTGTGCAGTGTGGTAGTTGGAATAATCCAGACTCATTGCTGTTCTATTCAAATTATAATTCAGCCTTCAGCAAAATCGATCAAATATTGATGTTAGGTCCTCCCCTTACAATTTCTCTATTCGTAGAACCCTTATGGATTTCTGTAAGGGTTCTTTACCCTTGAGGACTTGCAAACTTAAACTTACTAAAGCTGGATGTAGTTCAGCAGCCTGTGATAACTTGGGTAAGGTTGACTCACTTCCAATGGCATTATGGCGCTTAACTTCCCTTGATGATTAATTCCATTTTTAGAGACATTTTTCTTTCTATTCTTAATGTCAGTAGTTTACTTAAACATCAAAAAGAAAAGAAAAAAATATCTGTGAGGATTGGTAGGGATAATAGTATTCTGAATCCTTTGCTTCTCTCTGTGGAAATCTTCAAGTATAATGGCTTTTTCACTGACATAAAATTTCAAGTGTTCTGCAGAGAGTAGCAGTTGTTCTAAAATAAAATTGTACTGTTCAAAGTATGCTACAGGGTCCTAAATTCTCCTGCGATTTTTTCCTCTATAAAAAGAAGATTGAGATTAAATTCTAAGATTACTATTTTGTAAGATGAATTTCAAATAAAGAGCAACAGAAGAGTTTGTATGATTTGTTTCATAATTGATACTTTCAGCACTAACTCATACAAGTATATAGGGTTTTGGCAAATGTGGCAAACAGAAATGTCTGGTCTTTGCCATGAATATTGAAGGTTTTTGGACTGGATAAAGGAGTAATATAGGGAAGAAATCAATTACCATTTTTTACTGGTCAAATCACAGCTATATGACAAGTTTACTTAACTGTAGCCCCATCTGGTTATAGAAAAAAAAATAAAAATTCCCTTTCTCATTTTGCATCTTGGGAAACTTGTAGGCATTTGAAAATCAATCATTCACATATGTATTGGACACAGTATTATTTTTATAGTCATGGCAAGCTAAGCCTTCTGAGTAAAGGAATTGGGGTTTGCTTTGACTTTATTTTTTGAGATAGATAATTACCAGTAAATGTCAATTTCTGTTTCTACAACTACTGTCATTGCTTGACCTGATTCTTTTGAAGACTCAGAAGAATAATATTAAACATGTACTCTGCAGCAAGAATTGGACTATGCTGAAATTTCACAGAAATAGGAAAAGACCATAATTGACATAATTCTTGTGATTAGACCGCAATACAGTGGTGTCAAGGTTAGGGTCGGACTGGCTATTAGATGCATGACAGATGCTCTTTATTAACCCTTCTCCCAAACGGGAAAAGAAAGGGAATAAGGGAGAGAGACTTATGGATTCAAACAGAAAACTAAAACAGCTTTAATGAAATGGTAACAGTAAAAATAGGAAATATATATATGTATATATACAAAAACAGTATCAAAACTAACCGCCCAGTTGCAGTAATGTCACCATCCTCACTGATGCTACAGGACAGGCAATGGGGAAGTATGGGTCAGGAGCTGGATTTCAGAACTGGATTCAGGAACACGTGGATTGGGATTGAAGAGAGCCCTCCTTGGATGCTGGCTGTTGAAGAAGATAGTTTAACCTTGTGAGCCCTCAGCTTTATACTGAATACGAGGTATATGGGATGGAATCCCTTGCTGGTCATTTTGGGGTCACCTGTCCTGTCTGCTCCTCCCTGCAGGTGCAGCCTTTTACTTTCTGCACCCCCAATGTGATATACAAGATTTAGCAGTGACCTTGGTTTCTATAGGTGCAAATATAAGCAAGAGCTTTTCTACACACAAATCTTTAGTAGTAACTATAAGCATCAAATGTTAACACTGCTAGAAGCAGACACTGCCTGCAAACTGCCTGCCGTTAACTTCAGAAAGTGCAGTTACTTAGAGGAGACTGAGATGAAAAGTAAAATCACTGGAGAGAAGTAATTATGTTCTAGCTCAAACTAGGACAGCTGGTTTGTCTCAAATAGTAAAATAATCTGATGCTTTACCTCTACTTCGAATGCTTTTTGAGCACAGCAAAGAAAAATTGTTCTGCCCACTTCATACTGGGAAACCACAGTTTAAGAGAACTGTAAATATGTTAAATGAGCCCTAACAATGTAGAGTTTTTTGAAGTGATTCTAAATATACTAATAAGAAATTCACTGTTCACAGCACAATTCATCTGAACCTTTATTTCAGTCAATGGAGATATTAAAGTTTACACTCAAGGGCTGAGAGCCTGTGGGGAGAAGCTAAAAGCTGCAGCCCAGGGGACTGAAAGTTTTAGTGGGTCTCCTGCTGTACTTGCAGCCATTTAATTCCAGCTGCTGTGGGCCCCTGAAAGGCCCCAGTGAGTTACAGGGTAATGACCTTCCCCACAATAGTGCTGTTATGTGCAGTCACCTGTTGTTGCACTCACCTCCAATTCCCAAGCCTCATGCCAAGGTTGGAGAGGGGCTATTGCAAAGCATCTGTACCGCACCTTGGATTCACCTCAGATGACCATGAATATTTTACAATGCTCAGTTTCGTATCACTGAGAGCACTGGTAACAATCCTAATTTTCAAGGAAGGTGATTACATGGTTAATCATTCGTGCCTGCCTGTTCTGCCTTTCATCAGACAGATGCCTCAAGGAAGCAAAAAAAAAAAAGCTGAATTCAGGAGAAGTTTCTTCTACATTTTTCTAGCTAAGTGATAACTGGGTAGAAGCGGATGTCTTGCAAAAAGACTGAAATAACCTCTTTGTTGGACTTTAAATAAATTTCTTTGCATTGAGTGGCTTTGCAAAGTATCTCAGGGACATGCCCATTGCTTAGAAAGGTGTGATAATCCTCACGCTATCTTTTAGTTATGATTTTTGAAAAGTACTAGCATTTACTGACTTCATTTCAGTAGATGCAAATGCCTTCTTGAACACCTTATTGGAAATTTATTAATGGAGATTTTAGTGGATTTAAGGGCCTTGGAAACTTGTTGAATTATTATTTAAAGTTTTAACTGAGTTTATGAATGAAGTTTATGAATGAGTTTATGAAGTTCAGAATGTGTTAAAAATGGTAATACATAGTTTTCACACATAAAAAGTCTAGTGTTGCATAGTTTGTAGCTGTTAAATTTAGCAGAACTGCTGACATCAGAAGATGCAGTGATGCTTTTGTACATTTGTTTCCAACTACATTTTTTTTTACTTAACCCAGAAAATAAAATGGAACTATAAAAATTCTGATGACTTGACCATTGAAACATTAAACCAGTTCAAACACTTTCTAACAATCTGGGGAATTAAAAAGTTACTAAATAAGTACATAGTTACCACACAAACGTTTTTCTTTTTTTTTTTCATTTTAAGAAGTGTTGATCAAAAATGGGCAGCAAATTAGATTTGAAGCCCTCGATATAATCTTTTTGAATGGAGCAAGTTCTTCTATTCAGAACTGTATCCCATTTATTTTTATAGTTAACATAGTATAATAAGAATGGGCACATCAAATATGAAAATATTAGATATTTTTCTAATAACATTGGATTTTTTTCCCAATATTCTTGGAAAAACATTGCTGAATACATAGATATTTGTATGGATACCTGGGATAAAAAATGTGTGGAATTTACTAAAACAAAAATTGTTTCATTCTGTAATGTATGTGGAGTAAAATATCCCTGTTCTTTTATATGCAAATGTGGAAAAAAGTTAAAACTGTGGTCTAGATGAAGAAGAACAAGCACTACATATTGTCTTAGAAAAGATGGAAGAGCTATCTAGTGTTATGCCATGCAAACAAAAGGAGAATAAATTCTGAAAGGAAAGACATTTAGTTTCCAGAGCTCCCTTAGAACCCAGTTCTGATCCTTTAAACAATTTAAAAACAATGGGAGAACTGCTGCAGGTGGCTTCCAAGAAACCAGAAAAAACACTTCGGATTATAAATGAAGTGACTGCTGTGTCTCATTTTGCTGTTTGGTTCTTAAATTTACTGTTTCCATCCAGTACATACCAATGTACTGGATTGTTTTGAAGAAATAGATTGCTATATGTCTTTTACATTCTTACTTTGAGGCTCACTGCTGTGTTAGTTTGAGTGCAAATTTTAAGTGAAGGAATTCAGTAGCTGTCCAGTGCACAGTATCTGAATAGGTTTTAATAATGTGCATAGCTGGAGCTTGTACAAATTATTTTTCTTTGAACTTTATGGTCTTCTTTTTGTAAGTATTCTAATGCTCTGCAGCACTAAAATCCACCTCTCTCCCTTTATTAGTTACTTAAAAGGAGAGATTTTTATGTGCCAACATCAGGTGGCTGGCACAACATTACTTGAATACTAATTATGTTTCGGAAATTTTCTGTGCTCAGAACTGATTACAGACAAAGCAAAAAGTGCCATCCTGCTTAATTCCCATCTTTGCAGGGTTTTTTGGTACTTTAAGAAGCAGTTCCTTAAGCATTCAAGTGCATAAAATCAATCCATTTTCAAATTAACCCATTTTATGAACATGCGTTGAAGAGTCATGAAAAGAATGTTCACTCTCCATTTTACCTAGGGTGGCCATTAGAAAAGTGCTTTTGTTAAGCTGTCTGGTGTGGGGATTAAGTATTTACCAAATCCTGAAATCGAGGAGGCTTTCTACATACAGATGTTTTATTGAATCAAAACCATTATAACCTTTGAATAGTGAAGGTACGGAAGGATTTTCCATGAAGCCTTGGATGAGACAAAGTGCTGTAAGATCCAGTAGGATGCAGAGGATTCATTTGAACTGGTTCTAGGATGGTTTTAGATTTACCAGAAGAGGATTCCAGTTTCTTTACATACTACTGCAAAATATACAACATTTCAAAAGTTGCTGACATAATCAAGATTTAAGCAGTTGTGGAAAACTGATTGTTCCCTCCTACACCCTAAACTGGTGATTGAGTTAAATGAACATCAAGAAACATAAGTCTTTAACAGGAGTATGACACTTGAATTCAATACCTTCCAAAACCATTTGTATTAAAAATTATGTCTTTCTAATACAATAATTACTAAATTCACATGTTGTCAGAATTAATAACATGAGAAAAGACAGATCTCTTTTTCCATTAACTGAAGCAATAATTCTTTTTTTTTTTTTTTTGCTATTGCTCAAAAATGTGACTAAATAGACTTCTAAATGTAGTTTGATTTTTTTAATACTTTCTGCAATTTCTTTATGACCTTCCTCATGAGACATGGAGAGGAAGAGACTTTTTTGATGGTAAAAATACTTAAAATACTTCACAATGCGATTAAGACAGAAAGTTGACTTTTCTAGAAAAAAACCCAGTCCCTATGCTTAAGAACACTTGAGTTTCACAATGAAAACAGGTCTCAGTTGTGTTGAACCACACTTTTTAGATGTGCAGAAAAAGTTTGGTTCTGCACGGTCTTGTTGATGTCAGTGTAGGCTCTCAGCTGCTCAAAGCATGTGTGAACCCAGACATTTAGCAGAGAACCAACTACTGCTCTACTAAAAAGTCTCCAGCTATAAGCCGCACAACTTTGAGGAAAGCACCAAGAGTTCTGATTGGTAATAGGTTGGAAGGATCAAATATTTACTCCCAAACTACTGCTATAGAGTCCTCTCCAAACATATAGACAATCTACAACTGAAACTGGTTTGTTTGCTTAGCTTTGAGTACTCAGTTGCATCAGGAAACAACTCGTGTTTGCAAGAAAGGCAAAAGTATGACAGCAGTAAGAGTTACTTAGGAGACAGGAGTATGTATGTTCCTTACCTTTTCCATGAAAGGCTGAATGGTTCTTAATGCATTCTTTGTTAGAAGAAAAAAGTCCAAACAAACCAGTGAATAATATTCTGATGCCAATTATTTTCCTATTTTTGAGCTTCTTAAGAAGGAGGTACTTTTATTCATGGATAATTTTTCTCTGCAAATAGTCCAAAAGTTTTGATAAATACTACTTACAACCAATTACTGTATGAGCATTTCTTTTCATTCAGTCTCTCACTGAAGTGCCCTAGTCTGTTGCATGGACTAGACTCAAAATTCAGTTTTAGTTTTGATAAAAAGTGTCAGAGAGACAAAGTTACAGCTATGGAATTGACTTTTTTTTTTTTTTTTGCTACAAGTCCTCTTTTGGCTGTGATAAAATTAAAAGGTAGAAGATTATTACTTTTTTCCTCATATTTTGGGTGTTTTATTACCATGTTGCCTTCTTTCACATTTTTTTATTTCCAGTATAAACTTGTTAATCATTTGTAGTATATGTGCGGATCATGCATTTATTATATTATTTTTGAAGAGTCTTGATTCCTTTTTCAGTGGTAATGATTTGTCTTTCCTTATACTGTGTGATGTGCATAATTAGCTTGCAGTAAATAAGATCAAATTTTGAAGACTTGCTTATGAAAATCAATGGGCATCTAGGTGATTGTGTAACCTCTCTATTTTTGCAGCCTCATTCGCCCTGCTTTTTCCATCATTACTTTTTTCAGATGAGGATATAATTTTGCAGTTGTCCCAGAAGTAGGACTTTAGAGTGTACTGTGCATTTCCCAAGACTCAGAGAAACAATATTATTCTTAAGCCAAAAGAACAACTCAGTCTCATTTTTACAAGAAATTAATGTTATGAGATGTAGTGAATTTTTATATAATGTCAAATTATGAACTAATTTATTTAGGGAGTTTTGTTTCCTCGTTCTCTCAATTCTACTGATTACTATCTGTTGAATATTTGGCATGTTAGGTTTTTTTAATTTATTTTTTAAAATTTCTCCTTCTATCAAACAAAGCTCACAGATATATAATTCATTATGTGAAATAGGTGTAGAACTTCAGATTCTCTGAGCTTTTTGAAATTTGGCCATTACTGTTCATATATGTATTTTTTTGCTGTGCAACAAATGGTAAAGAAATTCCTTGTATGAATACTGACAGCAGCTATCTTATCTAAGACAGTACTTTTGTTTTAACCATATTTACCATTGTTTTCATTTCTCACAATTCAGAGAATGGATGTATGAGCCATGAAAACATAATCACTCAATATTACAATGCAAAAGTGAATCTATTGTCTGTTTGCAGAATTGCACGATGTGCATCTTTTGAACTGCTGTCAGAAGCATTTCTCATAGTTCAAGTTTATTTTCTCTTTGAGTATTTAATATTTGATTGATAAAAAATCACATTAGTGGTTTAACTGAAACAGTGTTTCATGTGGTCTCAAAGGATGTACTTCCAAAACTTGAATCAAATTACTGAAGATAGTTTAAAGAACATAGGAGCTGAGGGAAGAAACTAGAATCAATGCAGCCTAAAATTTATCATTTGATTTCTGAAGTTACTGACTCATGTATATCATTTTAAGACTGTGATCCTATTAAACCTGGGACAGAACAATGCTCCTTTACTTGCTAGATTATGCCAAAAAAAAATGCATAAAGAAGTAGATATTAATGAGAGAAGGCACTGGTCTGGAACTCAAGCTCTCTAGGTCAAATTCATGGTTCTGCTGCAGGCTGCCTCAGGCAAATCACTCAGTCTCACGGGGCTTCCGTTCCCCATCTGCCAAATGGAGACAATGGATGCATCCTTCTGCCTGGCCTTCTTGTTGTCTATTTGTATTGTGGTTAAAAAAAAAAAAAGTTTCTTAAAATGTGTTTGTATAGCACCTAATACACTGAAGCCATTAGGTACTTCCATAATATGATAAAGGATGGCAGCCTCTAGGCAAAAGCATTTTGAATGTGTGTTCTGCAAAATGGATTTGCAATCTGCTTCAGACCAGTCCTGAAATAGTGTAGAATTTTCTTCTAGTCTTTTTGGCAGATTATAAATTTTATTGGCTGGTTACCATATTGTGGTTGCCATAAAGAATTAGTACTGTCAGCATGTACCACCCTGAGGTATTATTGTTTGGGTTCCCCCCTCCTGCCTATCCTCTCAACTCACAAACACCCTTATAGTAGGGTATTATATGTAATGAACATACATCAACTATTGATAGATAATGTTTTTTTAATGGCTTCCATTGCATTGCTAGTATTATAACTTTCACTTTTATAGCTCTTTTGCATTTCATGATCCCACAGTGCCTATGAGTGCTAGGACTTGATAGAAATTGAATGGACATAACAAAAAGCATGTTCATAGTACTTAACTTTAGGCACTTACTCAGGTTGAAACTGTAGCCAGAAGAGGGCAGTTCAGGGCAGAACACACAGAAATTCTGCATCACATTCTGATGGGGCATCTCTCTCCAGACTATAGAATGAATTGAGGGCATTTGACCACTCAATATAAGAAGGGAAGTTGGGTGCTGAAAGTCAGATGGCTTCTCTACTCTACTCCCCTCTAGCAACAACAATTTTTGTATTTTTTACTCTAATGAGATGAGTATTTCTTTCCATCGCAAAAACTTTATTTGCTACCACTATGAAAAGATGCAATTTATAAATGCCTGCAGATGAGTAAGGGTATGTAGTGATATTTTTAGCTTCATAGTTTTTACATGGAAACACACTGAAAATCTTCTGACACGTTCGTTCAGCACAGAGATATTAATACAATAAGTTTCTGGGCTTTTTTTCCTCCAGTTAGTATCTGGAAACAAATAATTTGTCATGGTATAAAAATCTGAGTATACTCTTACTTTAATATATGACTTAAAAGGGAAATGAGAACATAAAGTATTTTGACAGGCATTTAGCGAGGTTGGATATTCTTCAGTAGTGCGAGTGTTTCTATTTTCAATTAGTAGAAAGTATGTATTAGTATGGTAAGCTGAAAAATAATGTGATGTCTCATGAATTTGGACTGAGTTACTGTGTTTTTCATCCTTGTGCTAAAAGTTCATACATCATATAATCTTGCTTTCTGGGACCATTACACAGATATTCAATAGCAAACTGTCCCCTTGGATGTGTGATGTTTATATGAAAAGAATTGCTTGAAGTGCTAGAGTATAATTTCCATGAATTGTCAAAGAAATGTAGGAAAGCAAAATGCAGTTGCCTAAATTAGAATTTGTTCATGATAATAATTTGTTCGTTACAGGAAACACCACGGTACTTAACTACTCTATGTTATCAGAACTCAAGAGCATCCTTAGCTACACTAATGTGATACAGAATTAGGTCTGAGAGAAGTATCTGAATGCTCTATCACCTTCTCAACATTCTGAAAAGTGTTACTTTCTCAAAATATGGCCTGGACTCTAAGTAATTCTCTTCTTGGACAAACAGCAACATCAGAGGAAGAGCTGGTGAGCTGTGGGACAATTTTCGTATTAATTACGTGGGCTGGTAGTGTTTCCTCTTATGAATATTTTAATATGGGGATATTAAAAAAGGAATTTGGTAATGCCACAAGTCCTGAATATTTAGAACTCATTCTTAGTTTTAATTTTGCATCACAAATTGAATTTTTAATTAGAAAAGAAAGGTATGGTATGGAGAAGCCTAATTGCAGCAACATTTCTTCTCCATTCACATTCCTTCTCTGTTTCCTCCCTCCTATGTCCCTATTTCAACCTCCCTCCCTCATTATAGAATCACTGCTGGGAGTTTCTTTAAGGTTATTGAAATAATTTTTTGTGTTATTAATATATACAAGTGTTGATGTAACACTTTATTGTACTGTAATATGTAGCAGTATCAGCATAGTCTGATGTTTGTGGCAGTGTGTGGCATCATTCTGCTGGTAATACCTGTCATGAACATACATACTGAGCACTGCTCTGGTGCTCTGAATCAGGAGTACTGGTCATACCTTACTGTACATGTATATTGCCTTGAACATTTGCATCTTTTTTATCATTACCAGTTCACATAAGTAGTATTTTTTTGCTTGCTGATGGACTCCAGTAACTGAGATCTAGGAACTTCCATAAATGAATGAAAAATAATACAAGTCAGAATGAAAAAGAAAAAATGAAAATCAGTGTATCAGAAGCAAAGCATGGAGAAAAAAGTCAAATAAGTGCTATAAATGCCAATTTCCTATTAATTGCACACGACTTTTACAATCTAAAATTCTAGTTACCGGCAGCATGTTGTATTTGACTTATTTAACTGAAAAATCACAATAATTTTCCTAGAAATATGTATAGTTTTTTAAAGTAACAGTAATATGTACACTAGAAATATGTATATTTTTGAAAAGAAATATTAATTTCTTCCTAACTCTGTTCCCTGGTTATACTCTTCTATTTTAGTCTTCTTTAAAGTTAACACATCCAATTACAAGACGGGGGCAATGACAAAGCTGAAAGCTTTTTTGAGTTTAGTAGCAAAGTTTGCCTCTGTCAAGCAGACATCAATTTACATGACACTGGAAAGTCAAAAATACCATTATTATTTGCAGAGTTTATGATTTTCTTCCTAACCAATAGCATCAAGTACTGAACTGTGGGTGCTGAAAAGCCATCTGATCTATGAGATGGTTTATTAATTTGAACCACTTGGTATTGCCTAAAGCTATGAAAATAGGGATATACTAAAGAACATTATTGAAATTATTCCATTAGGAATCCCTTAAATTATTCAGGTGTTTTAATCACTTGGGCATTTAACGTAATACTAAATGATGATAATCTGATACAGATTTGTATGAAGCTTTGACACTCTTTGCTGAAGGACAACATAGACAAATGCAGACAGATTACCTAATCCTGAAAAAGTAATCAATCTTGATTTCATTGTCAAGTATTTAGGTGATAGAAGCATTGTAAGAATCTCTGGAATTTGCCAGAACACCTGACAGAATTGCTACAGAACTGTGTTCTATATTAATGTCTTTAGAGTTATATTTACAGCTTTTAATGACAATGAAGGTAACTACAAACAACTTGTAAAATAAGTGGAGAATAACATAGTGCTTTTTCCTTCCAACTGCAAAAAATAGCAGACTTTTAAATCCAGAGATGATCACTTCTAAACCGACCTTCAGGCAGAGTTCTTTTTTTCACAGAGACTGGATTATAACTTACATTTCAAATATGATTATTTTTATGGATAAAGATGAGACCTTTGTTTGTCTCTGAAATACATGTTCCAAATGATGTAAAACCTGCTGGACTGCAAATGTATGACACTACTAAATTACAGCTTTTCTGTTTCTTTCCTCTACTGCCATTGTGAAGTAACAGCACTATATGGAGATTTCTGAGAGCTTACTAGTTCACTAGGAAGTGACAACTTTGATTTTCTGGAAGGTAGTGGAGGAATAGTTATTTCAGAGTGTTTTCTGTCGCTGTGAAGTATTAGAATAAGGCATGCTGTTGATGAAATCTATTTCTGTAGTTTCCAAGCATTCTGTTATCACTGCTCCCTTTGAGGATTTCACAGTAACATTGTAAATACCCTGTCACTGCTCTACCTGGACAGGCATTTAACATATGTTGCCAGTACTTAATCAAACATAAACCCAAATCATGGATATCAACACATTGCAAACTTTCTTTTTTTTTAAATAGTGTTGGCCTGGTAAACCACTTTAAAAAGCTATTTTTTTCCCCACAAGGAAAACTATAATCAGCTTTTCCCTGACATGATCTCATATAAATATATCACTAGATTAAGGTCCATGCTGATAAAGTTCTTTCTGTACTGAGAAGCTCTGGTTTAATATTTCAAGATTATTTTGAGGAAGAAAAGGCTCCCAGGTGTTCCAGTTATGGGAATTATAGAAAGTGCTGGCAACTGTAGATAGTCTGTGCTGTACACTTTGGTTACATTAACTCTAGAGGGAATTGTAGGTGGACAGAAATAAGAAAAGCCAGTCTTATGCAAGTGTGTAAGTACACTTATATAAGTGCATAAGTGTAGTGTTATATAAGTGTGTAAGACTGTGTTTTCATACTTCAGTTTCAAAATAATTATTATAGATGTTCAAATCTGAGATAGGGATTAATAAATTGATGAGAAGGTTCTAACTCCTATGGCACTCTTATCCACACTTGCAGTACTGCATAAGGATCATTAGGCTATTACAGAAAATCAATAGCCAAAACAAGTCTATTAAAGGGATTTTATTTAGTTGCTGATATTTTGTGTGCTAATTACTGAGGAAATCTGTCTTTGCTAATGGTAAACATGTAGTTGTTAATTGTTTGGTAACCCATTTCGTATGTTTTCTGTTCATTCTTTATGAGAAACTGCAGCCACAAAAGACACTATAACTATCAGTTTTGCTAACTAACTGCCCTATTAGTCTCTTCAATTAGGCCAGGAATTTAGAAGAAGGAAAAAACCAGTCATTAGATGTGGGTGTTCCAGTGGAAGACTAAAGGTATTGCTTTTATTCAGTGCTTGTGATTTCCCTGTTCTGTGTCAAACCAGAAGATTTCCGTTCCCATTGCTGTCAGGCACATTCACAACAAATATTAAATCTTTGTAAAGTAAGCATTTTAAATTGTATGGGTAGCCCAAGGGACCATTCAGCCTACTAGATGCTGATTCAGCTTGAACCGAAATTGCAAGTATTGATCACCTTGGCCCCTGGATATTTATAAACAACTTGAATGCTTGTCTTGATATCCATGGCACATGCAACTATTTTTAACTGCTGAGCATGTTGTCTAATTTAGTAAAGACTAAAGACTGTTGGACAGCCCTAGAAACAGAGAAATCTACTATGTAAGACAATTTTATCTTGCTACCTGTTAACATATCCAGTAGTTCTAGTAAATATATTTGCAAGAGGCAGAATAAAAACATGTCACTTACTAATTGGACTCACTAAATAGTAATGTAAATAATGTAAATAGTAATGTAAATAGTAATGTAGTAGTAAATACTATATGTAAAATGCAGTCACTCCAAAGCAGCACAAAAAGGCTCCCCCTATTACCTTTTTAAATAATAAATGACCTTTTTGCTTGCCAGCATTGTTTCTGTCTTCTGAGTCCTCCCATCTTACCACGATGTGAATTTCCACTTGCTGTGGTTTTTAGTCTCACTTCAGGACTGTTAAGGAAGAAATCACACATGCAAAACCAAATTCAAATTATAATTTATCAGTGTATGATAATCACCTGAGCCTGATCTTTCAAAATGCTGAACGCTAGATTTTTCTGCTACCCAACATAAGAGCTGGAAGTACTGGGAATATCACAGAATCAAACCTCGCAGCTTATGTGGCTGCAGAATGGAGCAGATGATTATATTCTGAATTCATGTTCTCTCAATCTCTGTTCAGACTTTGAGGCTGTTTATGTCTAGGAAAAGTTAATTTATTTGAGAACAGTTTCATAAGAGTAAAATTTTATGACAACATATGAAAGGCCTGTATTAGAAATATGAAATATCTAATACTTTCATTTGATCTGCTTCACACAGAGATCAGATGTATGAGGTTAAACAAGGCCAAGTGCCAGGTCCTGCACTTTAGTCACAACAACCCCAGGCAACACTACAGATTGGGGAAATGTGGCTGGAGAGCTGCCTGGCAGAAAAGGATATGGGGGTGCTGGTGGACAGCTGGATGAACATGAGCCAGCAGTGTGCCGAGGTGGCCAAGAAGGCCAACAGCATCCTGGCCTGTTCCAGAAATAGTGTGTCCAGCAGGAGAAGTGATTGTGCCCTTGTACTTGGCACTGGTGAAGCTACAGCTTGAATCCTGTGTTCAGTTTTGGACACCACAATATAAGAAAGACATTGAGGCACTGGAGGTTGGTCCAGAGAAGAGAAAGGAAGCTGGTGAGTGGTCTGAAGAACATGTCTTATGAGGAGCAGCTGAGGAAACTGGGATTGTTTAGTCTGGATAAGAGGAGGCTGAGGGGAGACTTTATCCCTCTCTATGACTACCTGAAAGGAGGCTGTGTTGAGGTGGGTTTTGGTTTCTTCTCCCTAGTAACTACTGATAGGATGAGAGGCAATGGGCAAGTTGCACCAGGCTAAGTTTAGATTGGACATTAGGAAAGATTTATTTACTGAAAGAATGGTGAAGCATTGGAACAGACTGCCCAGGAACATGGTGGAGTTACCTTCTCTGGAGATGTTAAAAAAATGTGTAGATGTGGCACTTCAGGATATGGTTTAGTGGTTATAATAGTGTTGGATTGACAGTTGGACTTGAACTTAGATTCCAACCTTAATGATTCTATGATTCTGTATCTTTGTAAGCTTTTCATATGTATCCAAATAGACATGCAGATTTTAAGTCTGTTTGAAGATGTCTGTATTGTTTTTATCTCCTATTCTTTTGTCCTTGAGATGTTTATCAGATGTTTATCATTATTTTGCTGAGCATAAGGCAATAGGCATGAAGTTTAATGAGACGATAATTTTCAACATGTTTTTATTTAGTGCAACCTTATATGACAAGTTTGTATCCAATCTGTATTGTTTTCTCCAAAATTTGGCAGATCATTTAAGAGTTCAGCTGATACTTCATCAGGCCTCCAAGTGACAAACCTGTTAATAATGATTCATGCATACTGTTTCTAAGTAGTGTGTGTATCCCTGGTAAATGAGACTTGTATGTCTTTTTGAGGAAATGTATGAGTTATGTTCTACTGAAATATAAAATCATAAAACTTCCCATCTGCTGGTTCATAATCAATTTTATTTAAAACCAAAATGAAATATTATACCTGTTTTGCTTCCTTTCCCAAGTGTATTGTGCAGTATCGTTCCTCTATCGCCTCAAGATTCTGCTTCAGTGACCATAGTATGGATTAAACACTTCTCATGGTCAAATCAATTTTTAGAAGACTCTGATTTTCTGCTCTTCAAGTAATTGCTGAGCTGCATTTTCTTTTCCTTTTTTTTTTTTAATTTTTTTAACCATTTAAGGGACTTCCTATAACTACATGACATTATAGCATTTGAAGTAATTCAGACTTTGTTCCTATTATTCAGTGAGTAAAAAACATCAATGATGATTCTTTGTGGCAGTTAGGAACTCATTTTGTAGATTATTTATTATAGCATTTTCTTATTCTATGCTGTTTATGTCTGAAAATATATTGGATGAAGGAGACCATATCTTAGAAATAATAATTTCAGATACTAGTAATAAATCGTTTATTAAAAAAAAAAAACAAACCAAAACAGGAAAGAAAAAGAGGCCATGGAGCTGTTTTGTCATTATTCAGTTACCTTCATTTGTTAGAGCTGCTTCATCTACAACACACTCTCTGATGAGCAGGTTTCTCTGGATAGGAGCTGGAGGCTTCTGCTCTTTCCTGTTACCATGCCCTTTCCTGTTACCATAGCTATGCTACCACAAGGTATTGTTCACTGTTGCCAAAAGGTGGCTAAAAGATGTAACATCCAGTAGATGGGAGAGGAACCTTCAATTGTGATGAAAAGCTAGTTTATTTCTCTTGTATTTCAGTTGTCTACAAAAACATTGCAACCTAGTTTAATATGTGTTTGATTGCTTATGTGGTCACTGTCCCTATGAGGTTTAATGGTTATGTTGCTAGTTCTGTAGCATTATAAGAGCTGAATTAAATGGATATGTGAAAACGAGACACCTGTTTTTCTCCATCTGGTACTGAATGATACATATGTATGGTGAAAAAAAATTACATGTTTTTATGTACTGGCCAAATTTATTCTTGTTTCATTTTGGAAACCTCATGTCACAAATTAAGGATGGACAATTTGTTTCATGGTTCTTTAATTGTAAAGTAATAAATCAATAAAGAAAGGAAATTCCACATAGCTTCTAGGGATATTTTGACAAATGTGGACATGGTTTAGTGGTGGGCTTGGCACTGTGAGGTTAGTGGTTGGGCTCAATGATCTTAAAGACCTTTTTCCAAATGAAACAATTCTCTGATTCTATAAATATTGTTTTAATTAAGACCCTTAGCAAAAACAAAAGGCATCATTTTCCAAAGCAGTTATCATCATCTGAAATGGAGCTTCAATAGTTATGAGTTAATTGCGAGCCTTCTGTTTATGTTGATGCCTTCAAGCACAATAGATGTAGAATCTGTAAGAGAAGTTAAAGTCAGAGGCAGGGAGAGATTTTAGCCAATATATATAATTAACTCAAGACCACTTTAAAAATTAATACCTCTCACTGTTTTGGAGCAAAACACATGCACACATTATACACAACATTTCTTCAACTTTCTGATAAATATAAATTACAGGATGTCCTTAATATTGTTACTTAAGTTGCTGTTAAGTCAGGTTACGTGTAAAACCCCATAAAGCTGGACTTTCTTTTTAGAATTTTTTGGCATGCCCATATGTTTACAGAAGTTAAAAAAATTTATTTATACATCTTTCCTATACTTTTTATTCATCCTTCCCACTGTCATGTACTTATGGTATTACTTTTGATACAAACAGGTAACAAAACTTCACACACTGTTTAGGACCAGCCTCACATTCTGTTAATTTTAAGGTAGCGACTTCATCTATCAATATTTATACAGAAAGCCATAATTTGTATACAAAGCTACCATAATTAGTCTCATAAGCCTTCATTGTCATCTGTTTGAGTTTTCACACTTTTTAAATAAGTCTTTTTCTTGTAAAAGCATGTACAAAATAGTGCCTATTTGTATGGAGATATGTAAGATTTTGGTACATTCATCCTGTGACTATGCAATAAAGTTTGTTTAGGAAGTTTAATACACTTGTTAATCCTTCATGAGCTACAGCATTGATAATACTTTCAGGTATGTTGCCATTCTTTTTTAATATCAGAATATAATATTCTCACAAATAAAACGGATCACCTTAGTAAAATCTTGGCATGTTTGCCTTACTCAGTCCATCCCTCTGAGCTCCCTCTGCCAGTGTCCATCTCCACCGCAGAGGATGAACCTCTTCAGTTTTGGAATACCTGAAGTAGTCTTCTCAGCTCTCTGATACTACTGAATAATTCTATGGGTTGTTTTTTTTAAATTTCTAAGGATCATTGTTGTAGTGTTGTATGTCCTCTTCTGCCCTCTCATTAGTCCAATTTTCTCCTAGATTTTGGAAAATGAAAGGTTACTCTGTACCTGTAATGAATCCTTTAAGCCTTTGATATATTGACAAGAAAACTTCTTGGCAGACATAACATTCTACTTTTTCACCAGTAACCAGACTATATTTTCCTTTGCTGAGAAATATTTATTACCACTGAACATCTAAAAACCTCTGTCACTAGCCAATTGGGGTAGAACATACATGCGCTCCAGAAAAATGCTAAGGGCAAGTAGGAATGCTTTAATTACCATTAAAGGTGGATTAACATTAAATTCCTTTTTGCCTATATCAGAGTCACTGTCATCACTACTATCTGACATGAGGTAAACCCTTTCTCCCAGTTAAGTTCAGCTACTGAATAACTAACTGAAAGCTATCCCAGTATATTTATAATCCCAAAAGGGCTCATTACAATATGAAATTCCTCTGGCAGAGCAAAGGAGCTCTCTGAAATTCCCACCTACAAATACTTGCTCTCACTTATGCTACTCGTTGTTCTTGCTGCAGTCAAATTATTGTTGAAGTTGTCAAAATATGTTCCTGTCACCTGCACTGCCCACAAGCACTGTGACATAATGTGTGAATACTGATGTTCTCCTTCTAATCCTGGCAATATGAATACGACCTGAAATCAATTATTAACTGTCACTGTCCCACCAAAGGGTCCAGAGCTAAATAAATCAAATGAATTCCCAAGCAGTGCTGCTCCACTATTCCTATTTCTTTTCTTTGCTCCTCATTTACAATACAGAGATTCACCATACATGAATGGGCAAGACCTAGAGACCTGTATTTTATACACCAAGGAGGATGCCCTTCTCAAGGTGAGATAAAGCAAAGATAACAGCTCTCCCTATACTTGTAGGATATTTTCAAATAAAAAAAAAATCCCACAGACATTCCAGTGTGACTGGCACTGCTCTACAATTCACTATGTTCAAGTTAAATTAGGATTTGCCTGTTTGTTTTCTCTTGGAAAAAGCAGAACCCCAAATTTTAATTGATATTGAGGTGTAAAGGAAGCTTTTGATTCCTGGTATTTATCCAATTGTCAGTTTTTGCCTACAAATAGACAAACTGACATGTTGAAAAGGATAAAAATATGTTGATGGAGCTCAAATTAAAGCAAAAGCAAATCCTTAGAGAGCACTATGCAGTGAGGGTAAATAGCTGATACATTTTTACTTCCAATTTTTTTCTGTTCCATCTTTCATTTTTACAGAAAGAGTAAAACTTTCCTTTCTGTTCATAAATACTTTCCTTCCTCTGCCAAAATTTGAGATCATAAAATTACTGCTGCTGAGAAAAACAAAACCAAACAAAACCCTGCTATTTCTCCAAAGCATGTCATTGTAATATTCCTTAATATGTTACCAGTCACCCACACATTTGTCCAAGACTGGATTCTGTCAGCTTGCCCTATTTTTCAGTATTAATTTCTTAACTTAGAGCTGTACCTCTAGTGGCCTAAAGTTTTCAGCCTAAAGTTTAAGCTAGCTTCATCTTTCAATTTAAACCATTTATTTCTCCAATATCCTTACAAGACCACATAGTCATCAATGAAAGTTCTTGAAGCATTTGTGCTTATCAGCTAATGCAACTAATCAGTTCTGTAAAGATTCC
Source organism: Chloroceryle aenea (assembly GCA_013399075.1). Taxonomy (NCBI): domain Eukaryota; kingdom Metazoa; phylum Chordata; class Aves; order Coraciiformes; family Cerylidae; genus Chloroceryle; species Chloroceryle aenea. The sequence continues at coordinate 325,414 of VWZY01009801.1, forward strand.
CCTAAAAAATCCATATAGATGCCATGTCAGTTTTGACTGTTTCATATGGAATATTCTTGAGCCATTTCTCAGTGTATAATGATGCCTCTAGTCTTTCAAACTACTATTTCACTGTCAACTGAAGGATTATATAGTTTTCAATAAGTCCACACAAAGTTTAGTTCCTTATTCTCAAAGTTCAAATCTGATTAAGCCAGATTAAGAGACAGTTTGGATACAGCCTGTTATTGCAGCCATGGTCTACATTCAGTTAAAAGACATTCCCTTGTAGTTCCAATAAGTATTGCTCAAAATGTCTATGGCTGTGTGCTTACATGATTCATCAGCTTGTGACTCTGGAGTTTTTAACTGACATGATTTAAATCACTCATAAAAACAATTATTTAACCATCAGTAGGAAATTAACAACTCTTTATAGAGAAACCCAACTTTATTTTTGGATGTAACATTACAGATGAAATTGATAACATGAAGTAACAAAAATCTGCTTTCTTTAGGTGGTCCCCATGCACTGCTTCTGTAAACAATTGTCTCATAAAAGAGGCATTCCAGGGGTTTTGCAGAACATCTCGTCACATTTGTCTTGCTGCTGATACTCCTATTATTACATAGTTCTGTTTATTTTCTTTCTTACTTTTACTACTCACTCTGAGTTGGAAGATCTCCCCATCCTCAGATCCTGATGTTGCTCAGGCTCAATAACTTCTAGGTATCAGTCCCATATATGTGCTCCCTGAACAACATGCATTGATTTCAGAAACTGGCTGTTTATTTGAACATGCTGAAGCATATGGCCTTCCACTGTTCACCCACAGTTAATGTACTCCCAGAGTACTCTTTGTCTCCTTTTTTTATTTCACCTGAGTTACTCAATGTTTCAATTTATTTAGGGAAAAGAAGGATCCTCTGCAGCCTGGATTGAAATCTTTTCCACGTGATACTTTTCTTATGTTACTTACAATATGAAGAGTTTTTCTCCTGTATTGCATGTAATGAATATTTTACAGTCCTTGGTTTTGTAAATGTGGAATTCACAGCTGATCCATTTGCTTTTCTCAAAGTCAAAGCACATGATTTACAGAGGAGGAAGAGTTAAATTAAGTGCATTGCTGCAGAATAGTGATGTTAATTCCTTTTATACAGTGTTACGGATATATGAAGTACAGGATCATTTGCTTGGAAAAAATCAGTGGTGCCTTGAACTTCACTATTCTACAGCTTAAGTTTAAAATAAACTCACTACAAAATTCTAGCATGATGATTAGCTCCACAAAGAACATCTGATTCATGTATGCTTCTATTATAGAAGAAAATTGCTATGGAGTTGATTAAAGTTTGAAGTAAGGAAACAGATGCAGTGTAATCTGAACCCCTTGACATATTCTGAACCATTTTTAGAAAAAACCCTTTCTTCTAGACTTAAATCTCTAGCGAAGCTCTTTGCATCATGGCAAATAAGACATGTTTTTCATCTGAACATAAGCAAATCCTAAAGATTTCAGCAAGGGTTCTACCTCTCCATATCCTATTGAGTAGTGTCATTGAATTTTTGCTTTAATATATCCCATGTCTGGCAAAACTCCTCTGTATTCTTGTCTCTCCTGAAGACGTTAATCAATTGCTAAGGGTTGGGGGGGGGCGAAGAGGCATATCCAGCAGCCCTTTCCCACTGTGTTTGAATAGCTCTTCCATGTCTAGGCAGTATGCACTCCTGTTTACTATCCCATCACGGTGTAATTGTCTCAAATGCTTGTCTCAGACCTGTATCAGCTTTCCCATTTGCACTACCTTTGGGTTAATGAATGTCTGAGATGAGGCAGCTCTGAACTGGCACTCTGAGTAGTGTGACAGAGTATGTTGTGAGAGCTAGCATTTGAGCTGGAGGATCAAGGATTTTGTAGCTGACCTTTACATAGGCAGGCAGTTTCTCTGAAGGTTTATATCAAGAAAACTTGAGCTTAAATTGCTTCAATGACACTTCTAAGATTTAGCTGTTTGGAGCTATATTGCATACATGATGTATGCCAGTGCTACTGGACATAGTTTTGGTTTTCTCTTTGTACTGGACAGCAGCAACATAGATGCGTTCCACCAGAGAAGAGAGGTGACTTTCTGTGGATGGCCTGCACAGACTGATCAGAAATGTACCTCCTTTTTTAGAGTGATAAACTCTTAATTCCTAGAGTACATTAGTTGCATTTCAAGATGTAATGTATAAATAGTTGTGAGCATTATCTTTAAAAAAAAGCTATTATTTCTATGCATTCATTCTTTGCTCTTGCAACTCAAAATTCTGTTCCAGGAGTCATTTGGAAATGCAGACTGAATTTTTGTGGTGAAAATGTACTCTTTAGCAAAGTAAAACACCAAGGTAAAATAAAAATTTATTCTCAGAGTGGCACCTTTGAAAGCTACAACACTAGAGAGCTGTGTAATATGCTTAAACTGGAAGAAAGTCTCTGCTAAAGTTTCTGAAGTTTCAGAAAATGTTAGCAGATTGAAATTCAGCTCACTTTAGTGGCTTGTGATGGGAATACAGCCATGACTGGAATGCTGTGTCATTCCGTGGGACTCAAAGGACCTGATACTAGCAAGTACTGTTCCAACAGTGCAAATTCAAGCCTTGTTCAGATCTATGTAGCAATGGGCCAGAAATATATCCCTAGATATGAATCTGAATGGGAGTGCTCCCCTTTACTATGGCTGCCTAAAACCAGTTTTTAAGGCCCATGCTTCTCTGCTGTTATGAACAGAATTCACTGCTGATTGATAGACTGTTTCCAAAGGTGGAATTAGTGTGCTTTAAAAATTCCATCCTAGCGTGTGCTGATAGATCTGAGATGTCTCCAGTTATTACATGTAGCTATGAGTTTTTGTGTGTAACATTTTGAACAAAGCAAAATAGTTAAGCTGTAGTTCAAAAGTACACAGGAACTTTCACATATACAAAACTTGCAAATTTATGTAATTGGAATTAAGATTAATTCAGTTATAAAGAAAGCTGACTGATTAAAAAAAAATTTGAGTTCTAGTACCTTTTAAAAAATAAATTTCAGGAAATGGAAAATTGTTCCTTGGGTTTTTTTGCATAATCAATAGAAAATCCTGACACAGATCCATGCTGAAAGGTCAATGTGTTATGTCATGCTTGCTTTCTTTAGCAAGCAGTAAGTTTGCAATTGAAAAGTCAGCTTCATTTCTCATACTCTGGTGTGTAGCTTGACCAATGCTAGTTTTCTTTTTTTTTAATTTTTCCTTGACTCTTTCCTACCTTTAGTCTTTAGAACTTCATTTGTGTTTAATGTGGCTAGATTCAGATTGTGAATGAGAGCAGAGCATAAGGGAAAAGGAGGGGAGTGCAATAGGGGACACTTTGGTGCCCTGCTCCTGGCTGGTAGCAGTTAATGTTTGTAATTAGAGTAGCTCCTCTGATGCAGTCTATGGCTGTTTGTCAAAGGGCTGCTGCAGCATGCATTTGGTTCTGTACTCAGCAGCAGTCATCTCTTCGGCATCTCAGGCTGGTGCTCGCTGAAGAGAATTCTGTTTAGGACTCTTGCATGACCTTGGAGTAGCATAAAAGTCCTGGAGCACTGGGTAGGTGCGTTTTTTTGAGTTTGTGGCCCCTGAGTAGGGCTTTGGTTAGGTTCTAGTCCTTTGGTTGTTGCTAATGGCCTCCTGGAGTCTATAAAAAAAATTGGAATGTTAGAAGTTATATACAATTTTACTGGTCTGCCTGTGTGAATCAGAAGGTAGTGTAGAAAAATGGTCCCCAAGTGTACAACTGGCTTTAAGTGGCTCAGCTGCTTTTCTGCATTTGAGTGACAGTGGCATTAAGGCAGCACAGAAACCCAACTATTCATCTTTTCTGGGTAGAGCAGCTGTCTTTCAATAACAGCTAGAGGAATGCAGCTCTCCTCTATGACACTGATGTGAAGCAAACTAAGATAGGAAGGATAATAGGTTCATGCATAGAGGAAGGATTACATTATTCCCTTTACTTTAACAACTGACTAAGGTAAGAGGTAAATACTTATTTATAATCTAAAGATGTTATATATTTTATATGATTTAAATAAAATACAAGTTTTTAAAAATAGTAGATAAAATCTGTTTGTTTTCCCCATCTGTTTTCTTTACAAATACATTAAAGTTCTAGATAAACAATTCAAAATAAAAGAATATAAATACAATAATTCCATTTAAGTTAATTAAGAATATGTGAGCTAAGAAAAATGGTTAATGAGATCTTAAAGCACTTCCCTTTATCCTCAGTCCATCTCCTCCCTCCATCTCCTATATGCCATTTATGGATTTAACTTGTGTATATATCCTTCAGGAAAACTAAAGGTTAAGTTTTTGTTCAGGATGGAAGTGTTAGTCCCTGAGAAGAAAACACATGAAGAGAATGAAGAATTGCAACAGCATCATCAGAAGCCTGCAAACTGCAAGAAATTGCTTAGGAATTGCTGCTTGATAAAACGAATTTTTGCCTGGAAAAGTTTGAGCTCTAAAGGTACCTTTCCTATTTTTAGTGAAATTTTTGGTGTAGGAAAAATTGTTGTCTTTCCAAGAATTTTGAGATTTTGCTACAGTGATATTACTGAATTTAGCATCAGTCAAGTTACAGGTGCATGAAGTCTCTGCTGTCTTGTGTCTATTGTGCAAAGAGATTAAAAATGGGTACAGCTTTGATTGAAGGTGCTTTATCATAATGTGATATAACTAATTGTACTGCTTGAGCATTCATTTTGCAGCACATCAGAATATATGGCCCGCAGAAAAGAACTGCAGAAAAAAAGTAATCCTTCAATTAGAAGATGAATGAATAAATATAAAATACTAGCAATTAAATGTATCAATTTATCAGGCCCCAACCCAAAAATGTGTTTTGATGAGTAAAACCTCCTTTGATCACTGACAGATGATATTTACATGGAAATTACATGATCAGTCCCTTTGTCTTTGAGGAAATGGAGAAAGGTAACATCCTGTCACTTTTATACATAATGGTGCTATGTAGTGTATTTATTAATAAATACTGAAAAAAATGCTTCATTTTAAATTAGAAGCTGGTAATGAAGTATCTCACTCATTTAAAGTCTAACTCTTTTATGAATAATAAATTAAATGGTAACCATCCTGAAGTGAAGGTTATTCTGCTTCACATTATTTTCCTCAGGAATATGGATACAGTTAAGGATTTTTTCGGTATTGATTCCTCTTTTTACCATCGTATTTGTACTTTGCCACATATCATAAAGCAAAACAAACAACACTGCCTCAAACAATCCTTTTGTTTTTTGGCAGTATTTTTCATCCCCTTGCACACAGTTTATGACAACAAAAAAAAACCTAACCAGGTACTCTCAATATTGAATTTGTGTCAAACAGAATGAAAAAAATGTATGGCAGTTTTTTGTCATTAAAAGCTAAGTCACCATATGCAGTGGTACGTTATTTTACTTACACATTTAATCTAAAGGATATGGTGTAGTAGCTTAGTTTCAACACTTAGAAATAATGAGCTGGCTAAATGAAACCTGCCTCTGGTTTTAAATTGCCCTTATCCCTGTATGATCCAAGTAAACAAGTGTATAATATGCCTTTTAACCTAAACATAATCGTTTAACCTTTCTTGGCCATTCATTTTCAAAGCTTTAGGGTAAGATTTTCAACAAATTGCTGCTTTAATCACTGTGTATACTTGGTTTGCTAAATACATTTTATTTCTGATTACTGTATCGGTTTGCACCTATAATTCTCTGTAGTTTCATTTATTTTATGTATTGTTACTAAAGAAGGTTTGCTTTAAACCTTTCAAAACACTCATCCTTTTGTTCATGGGATTTTATTTTTTTTTCATTCGGTTATTTATCAGCAATCTCAGTAGGCCTAAGGAATCAGCTACCTAGAAATGGTGTGAATCTAAAGCAACTTGCACTGAAGTTAATAGATCTGATTCTTTAGTACCTTTAAAATGGGTAATATTTGCTCCTCTGGTAAGGATCTTAAAACAGTTGATAAATAATGATAGGATTAATTATTTATTTTGACTTGGTAAGGTGAATTAGCAGATACATGAATCACCGTAAAATCTTGCTTAATTATTCTGGATTACTCTAACAGAGACAAAATCAGAATCTGACACATATTTAACCCATAATGAAGCTACTAATTTTACTTTATCTAGTACTAAATGGTAGAAAGCATATTCCCAGAGGGACACCTTTGCAAGAACCTTTGAATATTTATCAGGATCAAGAAGATTGATGTCCTAAGGTACTTTCTTTAGCACTGTTCTGCTGTCCAATGTGACCTCACTGGCCAAACAGATTTTCTTGAACTTCAGTACTAGAATCCACTGACATCGGTTACACAAGTTATATATGGCATATCCCACTGAGTTCCTGAACTGCAGCTAGGTGAGATTTCACACATATAAACAAGTTGGGCATTTCTGAAACCTCCTAGGCTTGGCCCTGGTGATGCTCATCCATTCTCTCCAATAAATTAAGTCAGAAGGAGGTCTGCTGTAATTTATCCTTCCTCTTAGTACCCATGACCGTGCTGTGGTAGCTACAAAGCTCCTGCCTACTGATATACTTGGTCAACATCTACTGTTTTCTGTCAGCATGATGAAGGTGGGCTTGCAAATGATATTGTGGTGGCTCATTTCCACTTGGCATTTGTTTCAATACATCAGATTCTCTATTGATTTTCTTAAGCTACCCTACACTACTAAAGTAGTATAAAAGCAGTCATTAGGCTCTTGAGGCTTGCAGTTTAGTACTTAAACAGCAACTGAAATATTTTTGTTCATATTTTTTAAAAATAATGAAAACTGCAAATACTGATTTATTTGTTAATTCACTACTATTTTAACAGTTTGTAGCTGGCAATACTGTGAAGTAATGCATGTTTGATCTCTCTTTTTAAAACAGAGGTTATTACTTCTCTACATTTTTTCATGTTTTAGTTTATTTGTATGATCTCAAAACTGAGTTTGTCAACATGTTGTTTTAACTTTATAGAATTAATTATACTTTCAGAGACAATTTCCATTTATGAATTTAGAGCAGGCAAATAAATATTTGATCTGCTGCAATGTTCAGATGATTTAACTCCATCTTCAGAATGAATAATCTTCACTCTTATCTTAGAATATCCCGGCACTGGGGATGTCTTCTTGCTTTTCCTGCTTCAACAACTCTCACAGGAATAAGAATGTTATAACATAAACACTGGAAAGATAATTACACTCAACCCTTTTCTATGCAGTATTTCAACAACAGTAATTTAATGCAGTAGTGATTGCTCCAAAGGAAGAACAGGAGAATTTTTTAAAAGGGCCTCATTGTACAATTCCGCATTAAAGACACAATTTTAGCCAATGTTCGAGGCTCAGTAATTTGAGTAATTCCCTTACACAGTAGTTTCAGAGAGCAGGTATATTGTAACTAAGGCTAGAGGAACAGACTAGGACTATTGCCAGGTATACATCAGGGAGAGCTCAATACTGCAGTAAGCTCTGGGCCCAAGTTTAAAGCATGTGTTGAAAACCTGGAGAGTTTCACTTTCAAAAATGAGCAGCCCTGAAGTAAATGCTAAATAAATTGGCAACCTACTCGGTTAACCTAGGGCGCTTTCCCGATCATTCCATGCCATGAATATACATTCTGCTGCAGATTTTATAAAATGTAAATCAGAGACATGAAAAGGACAACAAGTTGTCTGTCACAAAGATAAATTCGGAATTATACTGCTTACTCTGCATTACACGCTGCTAAAAATATTATAGATTATTGTGTTTGTTTATAATTTTTTATATATTTGATTTTCCTCACACTACTTATTTATGAGTTGAGCTGGGAATAATTTAGGAATAATTTCATGCTGTCAATCAATGTGTGTATTTTTCCCTATGAAATAGTATATTGACATAATATTTAAGGAAAAAATAACCCAAGTAATTTGAGAACTAGTTAAACATTCTGTTTTCCCTCGGGTATATATACTCTCAGACTTTGGATAAGTAAAAATTTCCTGTTGGAAATGGTCTGTACTTTTTTTTTTAAATATAGGCTTCTTGTGAGCAGGATAATAGTTTGTCCCCTGTGGTCCAATTTACCTTTTCTTTTCCTATGCAAATATTGTGAACATTACTTTGAAATCCATTCACATCCCAGACCATGACAAGAAATGTTCCTCCCAGTTGTTCAAATTAGCAAGAACCTTTATTATAATTGAACAGGGGCCCTTTGGACTGAAACGTTCTTCCAGTGTCTCTCAGCATTAATTCTTGTGTGCCTGTTTGCACCACCCCCTTTCTATTGAGCAGTGAAGCAATGGGGCAAATCCAACCTGAAAGGAAGACAGTGATGACAGCAGGATTATATACAGGGTTTGTAATCCACTATCAAAGCCCTCAACTGCCTTAATTAGAAATTATCATGACTACTAATTAGGAGACAAGAGTTGTTTCCTAATTTTATTACTGAAGCAAAGCCATCTTTTTTCGTGTTTACTTGTGGATGAAGTGATAGTTACTGAAATCTGCTTGGTCCTAGTCTCCCTTCCATCCAGGAAGAATATGAAATAAATGGTGTAGGTTAAAATGACAGAAAAAAGCCCAATAAATAATAGATATCCAGTGTTAGGAATAGCATATACTCCTGACTTCATTCCCTTTCATTCCCTTGTCCCAGTAGCTGCTCTTCACTATGAGTCCTCTCATAAAGGATCACCGACACACTGTTCAGAGCTTCACTTGTCCACTAATTGAGTTTTTATGGCCTGTCAGATGTGTCATTTTTTACTTCATGCCGTGTCAAACTACTTCATTTAGTTTTCCTAGGACTTTTTCCCCAGTTTTCTCACAGATGCTTTGAGCAATGTTGGGTTTCTGTTGAATTTACTAATTTACATAAGGAGAGGACTTCACAGAACTTCATGTGGGCATTAGAAAAAAAATTATGTGCCTATAGAACTGAAGTTTACATGACTTTGTTATTTTGAGCCTGAAAGCCTCTAATGGAAGAAAAAACCAAAGGGAGTCGGGGAAGAGATGGAGCAAGGGAGGGATAAATGGGACAGATTAAAACTAAGGACCATGTCCCTTGCCAAGGCTCCCTTCTCCTTTCCATTCTAGATGGTCAACAGGTCAATAATTAACCCATACAATTTTTTTCTGAATGCTCAAACAGTGGGCATTGTATCTTATTGTTAAATGTATTAATCACTGAAGAGATTAGCATATCTGATATTTTATGCTCTGAAGACAGACACAGAAATCCATTTAAAAATGGAACCTCTCATGGTTTTAGGCAATATAGAAATCTTATGTTTTTAAAAACTATAAGAAGAGAAATTTACTTGATAATTCAAAATGAGAAATGTTCAGCTTATTTCATTTATTTGAAAAAAATATTTATGAAAATATTTTACAATTTGATGATGGTGCTTTTGATATACATGTTAATCTTAAATAAGCTAGCTACTAAAGCCAGGAAATGTCACAGTGTTTAAACCTTATGCACTTTGTGTCTCATAATAACTTTTTCAGAGGAAATGAACATTGCTCAGTAGTGCTGTAGACGCTTCTTTAATTACAATGAACTGTGAATTAGTACTGTTTTCTTATTCAGCTCTGATAAGTTGAAGTTTTCAGGTGTCTTTTACGTTCTGTCTCACTGTGCAAATGTTCCATTTTGTGTTACAAAAATTTCACCTTCCAGAAACATACTGCATGCATTATATATACATATCTTATCAGGACACTGAAGTAGATGGAAAATGTTAATATATTCTGTTTATTTGTAAAAATGTTGCAAATAATCAGCATTTTTATTTATTTCACATTTTTTCCCTGAAAAAATGGACTCTATTTGGACTCTATTCTTAGGTAAATAATTCTCCGTATTAGAATAGAGATGTAGACATGCATATTTGCTAGGTATGAAAAGATTGTTTAAAAAAAAAGACTAATAAAACATGATTGAAAGAAAAAAAGATAAAGGAATCTATTTTTCGTGTTTTTTAGTTTGTTTTCCACCAAAACCTATTCAACCATTATAATCTCAGATGAAGGAGTTTGTATTTAGAGACCTGTCAAAAAAGGGAACTTTGTAGTTCTCTTCTTGCCAAATGTCATCTCTGAAAGACAAATGATGTCAGTAAAATTAGAGGCTCTCCCTGGTGATTGTAATTTTCTTTAAAATTTGTAGCACAGGGTGATCTAATCTCAACAAGACTTCTAATATATACTCTCTTCAGGGTAGCAGTAATAGTTAATGGCACAAATTAACAGGAAACTGTATTATGCAGAAATGTTTGTTATCTTTCAGGTCATTGAAAGGGGAATTGGAAAAACATTGATTCTCACAACTGAGAATCATTCCAGAGTGATTATTTCAGAGTAATTAATGTTTTGAAAAGGGCTTTTTCTGTGTATTTGTGTACAGACTTGTTAAACTGAACAACGCACATAGCTAATTTGGTGGAATTCTATGAGAAGGTCACAACATAAATAGACAGGGGAAGAGCAACCCACGTAATTTACAGGGACCTGAGCAAAGCCTTTGACACTGTCCTGCATGACATTCTGGTTTCCAAGCTGGTGAAATGTGGGTTTGATGGGTGGACAATTCAGAGGATAAAGAACTGGCTTGATGGCCACTCCCAAAGAGCGGTTGTCAATGAGTCTGTATCCAAGTGGAGACCAGTGACAAGTGGAGTTCCTCGAGGATCAGTACTGAGACCAGTCTTGTTTAACATCTTCGTCAGCGACATGGACAGTGGCATTGAGTGTAGCCTCAGCAAATCTGCCAACGACACCAAGCTCTGTGGAGTGGCTGACATGCTGGAGGGAAGGGATGCTGTCCAGAGGGATCTTGACAGGCTGGAGAGGTGGGCCCATGCCAACCTCATGAAGTTCAAGAAGACCAAGTGCAAGGTCCTCCCTCTAGGTCAGAGCGATCTTAAGCACCGAAGCAGGCTGGGCAGTGACTGGCTCGAGAGCAGCCCTGAAGAAAAGGACTTGGGGGNGTACTGGTGGATGAGAAACTCAACATGAGCCATCGGTGTGCTCTTACAGCCCAGAAGGCCAATTGTGTCCTGGGCTGCATCAAGAGAAGTGTGGCCAGCAGGTTGAGGGAGGTGATTCTGCCCCTCTACTCCACAATTGTGAGACCTCACATGGAGTACTGCATCCGGTTCTGGAGCCCCTATTACAAGAAGGACATGGATGTGCTGGTACATGTCCAGAGAAGGGCCACAAGGGTGATGAGTGGTGCTCCAGGCACCTCTCCTATGAGGACGGGCTGAGAGAGTTGGGGTTGTTCCGTCTGGGGAAGAGAACGCTCCAAGTAGACCTTGTTGTGGCCTTCCAGTATCTTAAGGGGGCCTACAAGAAGGCTGGGGAGAGACTTTTTAGGCTGTTGGACAGTGATAGGACTAGAGGGAATGGATCAAAACTAGAAGTGGGTAGATTCAGTTTAGACATTAGGAAGAATTTCTTCACCATAAGGGTGGTGAGACAGTGGAACAGGTTGCCAGAGAGGTGGTAGAAGCTTAAAGATCTTAAAGATCCTTGGAGATCTTTAAGACCAGGCTGGATGGGGCTCTGAGCAACCTGATCTAGTGGGAGGTGTCTCTGCCATTGGCAGGAGGGTTGGAACTAAATGATCTTTAAGGTCCCTTCCAACCCTTACAATTCTATGATTATATGATTCTAATGAAAATGTGAGGCTCTGACGCACACTTTTGTAAGTATGTATAAAATTATGTAACATCATTTTTGACTTGAGGAATTTTAGTAATCACTCTCCCATATTTCTCTTGGGAAAATCCCCATGAACATATATCTCCTCAAGCTTTTAATTCTTCTAAAACTTTTAAAATTAATACTTAAAGGCCACAGTCATGACAAAAGACCTTGTTACTTTACTCTGTACATAAAAGGTTTTTTAAAAATTTCCAAATTTAAAAATAAAATGTCAAAAATCTTGGAATAACCACTAGATTAGAGTCTGGGAAGAATTTGCCTCTTCAGATCCCTTGAAACAGTTATTAATGGCTATAAATATAAGTATTATCCATAACTGACTTTTTAAAGATACTTAATAAAACGATTCTAAAGTGCAGAATATGAAGCCAGTTATCCTTAGTGTGAATGTGCTTGTTAGGAGAAGGATATTTCCTGGGAATTTCATTTCCTCAGGGTTTGACATTCAAATGATAAAATATACTCCACAGTTAACCCCTAAGAAACATGTCTCAGAAAAAATGTTAGTGTGTCTCTATGGAGTTTATGCTTCCCTAGCTAGATAAGTATAAATACTACACAAGATATGTGTCTACTTTTCTCTTGGATCTTTCTTTCTTTCATGTCAGAATGGATTTTTATAGTGTCCTGCAATTACCACCTTTGTAATCCTGGCATTGTGGTTAGTAGGAGAGATGTGATATTGGAAGTTGAAGCATTAACTTGTGTCGAATTGTTGCCTAAAAACTTGACAGTTGCAGAAGACGATGTTGAAATCCCAAGCTTTTTTTGCTCTTTGCTTCTCTTCTCTTTCTTTTCCTATTGACCAATGTTAGAACCAAGCAGTTTGTATAAGCCTCCCAAGAGACAGTGTACAGTTTTCAACTAGCTCTAATTAAGAGCTCTGAACAGCCCCTTTTTATTAACCATTTAGTTTTTTGATTAATCATAGTGAATGTGTGTTTTCTTATATAAAAAGCATGTTGAATATCAAGCTGAATGGAACCTTGCCAGTTATGTCACTCTGGACCCTGATTAATGAAATTCTATTTTTCCATTGAGACCATTAATCCTATACTTACCAATGATCACCTTATACTTCAATAAGTTTAAACTGTTAGAAAAAACAATCTTATTCTTGAATTCTGAATAATAAAAGGAATAGTTGATTAACTGCTCTTTAGTTATCTAGTTATATCAGAAATAGAATTGTTTCTCTAATTCTCCTTGTTTCTGTTATAGAATTGGAGTCACTGCTTCAATATCTATCAATATTTAAAAATGATACATTGTAATATAGAAACTCTACACTCTGAACATGAGAGCAAACTATGATGTTCTGATATACACGTTTGAAAATCTGATGCCTCATTTTGTTTCCCTAGGCTTTCTTTAATTGTTACACAAAGGTCAGTATCCCATTAAAAAAAAAAAAAAGAAAAAAAAAGAATTTTTTTATTTTATTAAAAATCTGTTACTTAAGAATCAACTTCTAATAATCAATAGTTTGGAATATAATACATGTAGATAATCATCAGTTTTGGGAAACTCAGATACATCCTTTATGAAACCAATACTCGTCTTTGATTTCTACTATGTCAGCCAAGTGCTGCTTTTTATTTCAAAACATTCTATCAGTCAAAAACTAATAGGCTGAAGAAGTATAGTAGATTAAGTGAAAGGACTCTTATATTCATGGCATACTTAGGAAATGGGATCAATCTTTAAATATCTTGCCATTTTCCATCTGGGCATTATTCCAGCAATTTAAATGGCTAAATATATTGAGAGTATTCCAGATTAAATGGTAGGTCTGAATGTCTTTTTATAAATGGTATGGCTCATAAAGAACTGAATTTGTTGTGGTGGTTAAAGATACTTGCATTATGTTTACTGAAGTGTCATGACTATTAGTAAGTACAGTGTAACACAACTGTGTTTGTGAGCATCTGTCCCTGGAAAAACTCTGAAGCTAGAAGGAGCTCTGCAGATCAAATATGCTGTTAGAAGCAGCTTCTTTAAAGTATGCAAAGCCAGCTTTTTTTCCCTCTTTTTTTTTTTTTTCTTTTTTTAGCATGGTGGTGGATTATGGTTGGATAACTTATCACAAAGGATCAAATGAAAAGAAAACCCAACATATCTTAGAAGTGGAAAGTCAGGGCAAAAGGGAGGGAAAAACAGTAACAAACAAATAAACCAGAATGACTAGAATAACAAGATTACATATTGCTTTGTTTGCCTTTTTTTTTTTTCCCTCCATTATATTTCTTGCTGCTGTCACTTTTCTTTAATACTTTTTTCCATTGGAGTCTTCAGTGTAGCCCTGACAGTCCTTCTGGCAGGGTAGATTTGCCCTCCTTTCAGCCCAAAATGGGTAAGTGGGAGGGCTTGGTGCTTTCCATTGCTTCAATAATGCCACCCTGCTGGGACGTCCCTGCTGTTCCTTCTAGTAGCATTAAATTCTTGGCAAGGAGATATGTTCTCCATTGTTCTTTAATTTTCTTATTCATTCTTTCTGCGTGCAGTAGACTAAGAATAATTCTGTAAGGAGCTGGAGTTCTTCACAGCCATCTAAATGTTTAGTGGGCACAATGACTGTAGTAGTCATATGTGGCAACACTGCAACTGAAATTTATGGCCTAAGCATATGCATAGTTTAAGGTTGTGTTGAATGTAACAGCAAGGGTGACTAACAGTAAGAATTCATAGTATTTAAACCTTTGTCAGTTCACATGACTGCATTCCTCCGAGCATAACTAGCATGACTTCATCTGACTTTGTTATAACTCATATTTATATTTAAAGCCATAAAAATACTACAGCTTTTGAGTGTAGCATCTATCAGCTGAGCCATTATAAATGTCTCTATGTTTATCTTTGGGTGATTTGTGTTTATCTTTGCTGGTTGAGAGGTAATTTTTTTAACTTAAGACCCTTCAGTTGACAAGAGCTACCTTCCCAACCTGTGATAGTTTAACTAATTCCCTTAGTTCATACCACTTCTGACGCAACTGAGATAAAGAATGACCAATGAGAAAAATCAAACTCAGATGGAGGAGAGAAAACACTGCAATATGTCCCTATAATGATTTATAAATTGATCATTGTATTTCTGAATATCATTGTTTTCTGCTGTGATAAAATGTCTGTAAACCCAGACATTATTCTGTATCATTCTAGTTTTAAATTATATGACAGCACAATAAAGTACTGCAGCTATCAGTTTCTTAGCTGTTGATTTTGACTGAAACCAAAAAACCTTTACATTTTAGTAAATAGGGTGGAAATTCTCAGGTGATGAAAAGATTTATAGAAATGCTTGTAAGGAAGACAACAGTGCAATTCCTTAGTTGTTGTCTGAACAATTTAAAAAATAGTGAACAAAACAGGATACAGAAAAGAAAAGATGTCCATATGGTTAATTTATAATAGAGAAGTTGATTACTCCTGCCACATAGTTTTTATGTGATGTTAGAGGACTCAATTAAGACTAAGTTAAGGGATTGATACTATGTGTTTCTTGTTTTCTGAGTGCATCCTTGGTATTTGATTTGCTGAATATTGAGCACTTGCAGCATTACTAACTTGGCTTTGAACAGATATGAAAGGCTGTATTAAGTATTGTGAAAATGAGCTTTCATGAGTTTCCTACCAATTACCCAAATTAGCCAGTACCTTTGATCTTATTCTCACTGTGTCTCTGTTTTGCATAAAGTAGGTATAATAATACTCTCTCATCTCACAGGGATATTGTGAATATAAATGTAGTAGTGTTTGTGAAGCATACAGATACTGTAGTGATGCACTTCATAGAAAATTTTATTTTCAGATCAGGTTTTCAACAATGTTTGGTAAGTAAATTATGGGGGCATAAAATATGGAAAGAGTGAAGTTTTGAATGTGGTAAAGAGGTAATATCATAGAATTAAATTCACTTATCAAAAGAAACTCCTGTTCAAACTAGAGCACATCATCATGTTAAATAAAAGATTGCACGATATTGCATATGTTGACAGGAGCTGAACTAGTGCTGTTAGTATTTATGATCACAGTACAGTCATTTTTATATATATTTTTATATATTATGTAATTAATATACAAAGCAAAATTTCTGAGTGTGAAGGATTTATAGCATAAAGTTCAGATCTGGGTTTTAGTTCTGCTCAAAAGTAGAACTGTGACTGATCAAAGGATCAGACGCTAAGATTCAAAGTATGAAATGTGTGAGGGATGCAGAAGGATGTTCACTGTCCAGTTAATTGTGTAATGTTAAATCTTGTCATACTGAAATGGATGAGTTGCAGTAAGTTTTATTGTAGAAGGAATTTCATTCAATTTGATTTATAAAAATAAGTCTATACTGAATTAAATAAATCTTTATGTAGGAAAACAAAATATCACACATCCTTTGGTTGTGTAAAGTTACATTTTAATGTGTGCCATATTTGTTTAGGAGAATTTTGAGGAAAAAGATCTCCTTATTTGATTTTTGCTAAAATGGTTAGTGTCTCATTTTGAATGAGTTCCTGATACCTAACATATTTAACTGATAACCCCACTTTAACTCTTTTATTACTTCATTGTATGTGAAGCAAATTATGAAATCTACAAATTTTAGGAAAAGAATAGGAAGTTTTGAATTTTTATTATCAAAATGAAGTCACAGGCATGAGAAAGAAATAATACAAATTTATTTTTCTAATTCAGTAAAGATACAATTGATTCTATACTTAAAACTAATCAGTATATTATAATTGAAGAGATATTTTTGGACCAATGCACCAGCTGGTATCACAGATGGTACAGATGGCATAAGGCTTTTTAATGGGATAAAGATAATGTGTTGGCACAAAGAGAGTTGAGTATATGAACATGCAATTTTTCTTTCCCATTATAAACTGTCTAATCAGTGTAATTTTAATTGAGAAACAATTGATTCATTTGTGTTCCATAAATCTGTGTAAATACTAATATCAATACTTTTCAGTCAGTGACATTAACAGAACCTTATTTTGTTCTGTAAAATCTCATATGCTGTAGTAAACAACAACTCAATAAACATTGTAGTTTAAAAGAAAGTATTCCAAGGCAAGTTTGATATTATTTAAATGCCAGTTTTGAAGGGGAATAGTACATAAATTTATGGAAACAGCAAAATCCCACAGAAAGGTTTTCTTCTCAGGAGCTTTGATAATGGTGTAGATATGGCAAAAGATATCATGAAAAGTGATCAGGAAAACATTCTAATTATTTTCTCTCAAGATCCACAGGGTGGCTGGATATTCCTTGACTCATTGGGTAGCATGGGTTTTAATTAACTTAATTTCTTTTCTTACAGATGATATCCTATAGTGTTGAGTTCAAAAGTTTTTTTTTGTGTACCCCATTCAGAACTTTATTTTGTCACTTTGCTATTTTGTGTACATTGCACATGATGTAAGAACTACTTACAGTGTAGCCTGTAGACCAAATATCTACAGGGGTGCTTCCAGTCATGAAGCTGGCAAGATACTGCCAGATTAAGATCTTCCCTGGTACCTGAAATAAACCAATCTGTCACCAGCAAAATCTGCCAGTGGACACTTTGCTAAAATACTAGCCAATTGCATTCAGATTCTATATTCTTTGATGTTCACAAGACACAAGATATTCATCATTTAGAAATAAATAGTTGCATTTTTTCAGGTAAGACAAAACTTCTGAAAGTACTAAGATTTTGTTTGACACATCTAGGTTCTATCCATATTTAACAGAATATTATACCCAAAGACTTATGACTCCAGTATTCACAGCCATTTCTAGATCATACAGAAATGTGGCTAAAGGTGTTAGGATTTTCTTAGTGATGGAAACCTTGACATGGAATTAATTTCACACAGATCTCGAGCCTGGTGATTGTTAGGATATATTGAAGCAGAGCTAGCCAAAACTATTTGCTTGGGATAATTATTTCTTGCCTTTTTCCCTTAGAATGATGTATTTTATTTTCTTTGTGTGTGACTACTCCACTTGTAATTAGAAACTCTGTGTTGTTTAAGGCTGCAATAGTCATATAGTCACTGTATATGTATCAAGGAGCTAGGAATGCCATTCTTAATGCCATTGTGCTTGTATCATTGGATGTAAGTGTGTATAAAGGCATTACCTAAACTCTATCCTGGATCCTGGTTTAGATTTCATGCACTGAAGTAAACTCCTGAACATTAGACAGATGAGATTATGCCTACCTGAAAATGGCAAACCATCAGTTCTTTATCTAGAAGTAGACAAAATGCAATAAATGAGATGATAAATCACAAAAAAACAAATGTCTTTGGTGAAATCTAGCCACTGTCATAAGGGACAACAAAAGAAAGTTTATACAAATACATTAACAATAAAAAGAGAGACAGGGAAGATCTCTATACTTTACTGGATGCTGCGGGTAATATTAACAACCAGGGATGAGGAAAAGGCTGAGATACTTAATGCCTCCTTTGCCTCCATCTCTATTAGTTACACCAGCTACCCTGAGCGCAGTCAGTCTCCTGAGCTGGAAAATAAGGATGGAGAACAGAACAACAACCCCCCCACACTCCCCCCATAATCCAGGAGGAAGCAGTTAATGACCTGCTATGGCACCTGGATGCTCACAAGTCCATGGGGCTGGATGGGATCCATCATAAAATATTGAGGGAGCTGGCAGAGGAGCTCGCCAAGCCACTCACTATCATTTACCAACAGTTTCGATTACCAGGGGAGGTCCCAGATGACTGAGGACTTGTCAATGTGATGTCCATATACAAGAAGGGTCAGAAGGAGGATCTGGGGAACTACAGGCCTGTCAGACTGACCTTGGCACCCAGAAAAATTATGTAGAAGTTCATCTTGAGTGAGCTCACATTGCAAATGCAGGACAGCCATGGGATCAGGCCCAGCCAACATGCATTCAGGGAAGGCAAGTGACCAGGTGACCCACCTAGTGGACGAGAGAAAAGCTGTGAACATTGTGTGCCTGGACTTTAGTAAAGGATTTGACACTGTCTCCCATGTAATTTTCCTAGAGAATCTGGTGGGTCATGTCTTAAACAGGTGGACTCTTTGCTGGGTTNCCTTTGCCTCCATCTCTATTAGTTACACCAGCTACCCTGAGCGCAGTCAGTCTCCTGAGCTGGAAAATAAGGATGGAGAACAGAACAACAACCCCCCCACACTCCCCCCATAATCCAGGAGGAAGCAGTTAATGACCTGCTATGGCACCTGGATGCTCACAAGTCCATGGGGCTGGATGGGATCCATCATAAAATATTGAGGGAGCTGGCAGAGGAGCTCGCCAAGCCACTCACTATCATTTACCAACAGTTTCGATTACCAGGGGAGGTCCCAGATGACTGAGGACTTGTCAATGTGATGTCCATATACAAGAAGGGTCAGAAGGAGGATCTGGGGAACTACAGGCCTGTCAGACTGACCTTGGCACCCAGAAAAATTATGTAGAAGTTCATCTTGAGTGAGCTCACATTGCAAATGCAGGACAGCCATGGGATCAGGCCCAGCCAACATGCATTCAGGGAAGGCAAGTGACCAGGTGACCCACCTAGTGGACGAGAGAAAAGCTGTGAACATTGTGTGCCTGGACTTTAGTAAAGGATTTGACACTGTCTCCCATGTAATTTTCCTAGAGAATCTGGTGGGTCATGTCTTAAACAGGTGGACTCTTTGCTGGGTTAAAAACTGACTGGCCAGCCAGGCTGAGAGAGTTGTGGTGAATGGAATGAAATCCAGTTGGTGATCGGTCACCAGTGGTGTCCCCCAGGGCTCAGTTTTGGGGCTGGTCTTGTTCAATGTCTTTACTAATGATCTAGATGGGGTGATTGAGCGCTTCCTCAGCAAGTTTGCAGATGACACCAAACTGTCTGGATGTGTTGGTCTTTTTGGGGGTAGGAAGGTTCTGCAGAGGGATCTGGACAGGTCGGATCAATGGGCTGAGGCCACTTGATTCAGGTTCAACAAGGCCAAATGCCAGGTCCTGCATTTTGGTCACAACAACCCCATGCAAATACAGGCTTGGAGCAGAGTGGCTGGAAACATGCCTAGTGGAAAAGGACATGGAGGTTCTGGTCGACACCTGGTTGAAGATGAGCCATCACTGTGCCAGGTGGCCATAAAGGCCAATGGCATCCTGGCTTATATCAGACATAATATGGCCAGAAGAACTAGGGAAGTGGTTGTGCCCCTGTACTCAGCACTGGTAAGGCCACACCTTGAGTATCGTGTGCAGTTCTGGGCCCCTTTNTGCAAATGCAGGACAGCCATGGGATCAGGCCCAGCCAACATGCATTCAGGGAAGGCAAGTGACCAGGTGACCCACCTAGTGGACGAGAGAAAAGCTGTGAACATTGTGTGCCTGGACTTTAGTAAAGGATTTGACACTGTCTCCCATGTAATTTTCCTAGAGAATCTGGTGGGTCATGTCTTAAACAGGTGGACTCTTTGCTGGGTTAAAAACTGACTGGCCAGCCAGGCTGAGAGAGTTGTGGTGAATGGAATGAAATCCAGTTGGTGATCGGTCACCAGTGGTGTCCCCCAGGGCTC
>VWZY01009801.1:347912-379624 GCA_013399075.1 Chloroceryle aenea
CCCCCCATATAATTAGCCTTACTGAGAAATTAGGAGCAACTTTGCTATTGCCTCTAAGTAGAGATCTGCAAACAGCCAGCTGTTAGTTTTGGTGCTTGTTCCAAACCTGCTGGAAAAGCAGTCCAAGATTGAGAGAACTGCTTAATACACTCGAAAGATATTTTTTTTTAATCTATTTTTTCAGGTTTGAACCGGTAGGAAAATTGATGTTTGGTACAAAATGTGAGCTAAAAAGAAAAGAGCTTTAAATAGAGTAAATTGGGTTTGTTTCCTTCCAGTGAGAAAACTTGACTGCTATTAATGTAAGGTCACAAAATCTTTCAGTTGAACCAAATCATAATTTTTTGGTGAAAAAAATTCTGCATAATTTTTTGTTTCCAGCTATATGAGTCAGTTTCTCTAATAGAGAAAAATGTTCTTAGAAGCAGTTGTAATGAGTAGGTGGTGGGAGTACCAAAAATTGCCACTATTCAGGGTAAGTCATGCTCAGAAGATATCATTAAAAATATTTCTCCCTTGTTCTGAAGCGTCTCATGATGTTAATGCCTCTCTTACTGGATTAGATACATATTGCTTTTTCCATACATTTTTTCCTCAGTTGTAGCTAATTTATCATCATCATAGGAGCCCTCGCATGATTTCTAGCTGGTCAAAGACATTGGAAAGTAATTAATGGATGCAAATTATAATTAATAACTTATTTACTCTGCTCTTCTGTTTACAGCAGCAGCACCACAGCACATATATTCAAAGAACCATTAAATCAGCAAGTAGTAGTATATACAAATATACAAAGAAGGTTATTCACTTGGGAAAAAAACAGTCCACCTGTGAAATCAATATCTCTGCCATTAGGGAGAAGAATGCTGGGGGGAACTGAGGCAAAGGCTTTACAGAAGTCCACATAGAGGACATCCATAACTCTTCTCTTGTCCACTGATGTAGTCATTCCATCGTAGAAGGCCACTGGGTTGGTCAGAAGGGACTTGCTTTTGGTGAAGCCATGCTGGATGTCTTGAATAACCTCCCTGTCCTTTGTGAGCCTTAACACAGCTTCTAGGAGGATCTGTTCCATGGTCTTCCCAGGCTCAGAGGTGAGACTGACGGGTAGTTTGCGGTGACCTCCTTTCTACCCTTTTTAAAACAGGTATGATTTCTCCCTTTTTCCAGTAACCAGGAACTTCACCTGATTGCCAGGACTTTTCAAGTATCATGGAGAGTGGCTTGGCAGCTACATCAGCCAATTCCCTCAGAACTCTGGGATGCATCTCATCAAGTCCCGTAGACATATACATTCAGGTTCCTCAGGTGGTCAAAAACCTGATCTCTTACAGTGGGAGGAACATTGCATCCCTGGTCCCCATCTTGCAATCCATCAACTTGGGAATTGTGAGAAGAAATGTTGCCAGTGAAGACTGAGGCAAAAACGTTGAGTACACCAGCCTTCTCCTCACCTCTTATTACCAGCTTGTCAGTCTTGCTTATCACAAGGGTGTATGCTTTCTTTGACCTTCATGGACTAACAGAATCTTATCCTTAGACATTAGATTCTTTATCATAAACATCCTGTATATCTTGGCATCATATTACTGAGAATCTTCTGCTATCTGGTTTCAGAAAAGGATAAAAACCAAAGTAGGTGTGGCTAACGAATACAAAGACGCACTGTGTTCTTTAAGGTAAAAGGACACACTATTCCTGCTATTGAAAGGAATTGTAGTCTAAATATTCCATGTAATTCTAGCTTTATCATATGAAAGAGAAAAAATAGAGGAACTTTGGTTTTTGAGGGATGAAGAAGAAGCCTATATAATGGACAGTGACATTTTGTGACATTTTACAGTATCATTGTCATGAAAATTATTTGGCTTCTATGATTGATATTGGTCATAGTAAAGTGAAAATAATTCTGTTTTCTTTTAGCCTTTTTTAGTTATGACTGTCTTAAGACTTGACTGGTTTGAACTTGGCTTATTTAGCAACCGAAATTCAAGGTAAATATTAACATATTCAAGTATATATTTTATTTCATAACCTTGGCATTTTTTACATGAATTCCTGTGGAAAAATGACCAGAGGAAAATGTCTATTAGGGAACTTTTCTGCTTTAGAATTGAAATTATGTAATACCTACAAAAACGCTCTCTTTAGATTGATACAACCAGACAGGTCAAGCAATGTTCAAAGGCTTAGTAGTCTTCTGTTTATCAACAAAATATAACAAACATTCTGTTCCTCAGAATCAGAAGCTTTATTTTAATTCCTTTTATCTATCTGGAGAAAGGTTAAAGGAAAAGATTAAGGTATTAAGATTTGTAAGAATTATGAGATTCTCTAAAGCAATTCCAAAGAAGCTTTTATTTTTGGCTCAGCTGCATGATAGCACAGACCAACTTTTCTTCTGCTTTCAGCTGAGCTATTTATACTTTGTATTTCACTGAGTATAGTGCCTGAGGTTGTTATTATTATCCCTCTTTTTTTTTTTAAGAGCATTTGAAATTTTTTTCAAACATTTATTTTATTTTGTGCTTGAAATATTTTAAAGTGCCCTTTTTCCTCCTCAGTGACAGTAAGTGACAGTACTATGAGTTTAATTCAGTGGAAGAAAGTCCGTACCATAACAACTCAGAAGAGCAGGTGATATCTCTTGCAGCCTGAAGGAATGAGACTTGGCCCCTATTTCTATTCTGGAAATTAAGTGAAGGAGCATGGCAGGTGGTAACAAAAAAGATAGCAACATAAACTTCCTCTCTGAAACAGGATCCTATAAAACATGTCAGAAACACGTCCAGTGAAAACGGTTAGCTGTGTGGAAAGGTTGCCTGGGACACTTGACATGATCGATTAGCACTTGTACAATTGAGGATTATGAAGAAATACTACAGGCTGGATCAGTGGTGAGTGGTGCAGACCTGCATTGAATGTTTCTAATTAGTCCTTTAGAGAGTTTGACTTTGCCAGCAGTGATAATTGTTCCAATAATTTCAGTGGGTTCTAGATCAATAGAAGACCAAGAAGAAAATCTATGAATTGAAAGGAAATGGATTAAGCACTGGAAAAGGACAGATTTGACTTTGTGCAATTTTAGGATATTTTTTTCTTTTTTAATACAAGCCTGACCTGTGGGTTGGATTTTTGTATCATTTTCTAGTTTTGTTTTATACAAGAGAAAATTAATCCGTGGAAATCCTTGCTGCAGGACAGAATTGGGGCCAAGGTCTGGGGCTGCTGCTAGCTTAGAGTCCATGTCTACTCCATTTTTGAAGCCAGGTGGAAAGGTTGAGAGGCTGTACATGTTGTGGCACACCAGAACTATATGATTCTTATCCTGAAGCTTGGATCATGCAAGAAGCACCAGTTTGGACGCTAGGCAAGGTGGAACAGATAGCAAAGTGTTATGAACTGTCAGATGATTTTATGGGTTGAGAAAGAACAGGCTTTTAGGAGTTGGTGTTATTTAATCAAGAATTTTGGTTTTTTTTCTCTATTATCATGATCTTATAATTCTCTTATGTGCTCCTTAGAGTGATGGTCTTATGCAGCCTTGAGAACAGCATGAGGTGTTTCACAGTCTAGTGAGAAAGCCAATCCTTTTTGGGGAATGGTGCATGTATTTTACTGCTTTGTAACTTTGATTTCCTATTGATTTTTTATGCTGAATTGCTTGTAATTTAAGTAGAAGTTTCTCTGCTTCAGTCTGAAACCTATTTAAGCCATGCTGTTAGGTAATATACCTGTTACATCCTTCTTCCCTTCTTGATATAAATTATACTTAGACAGTTCATTCTGAACTGTTTATGTTCATTGAACTATAAACTACAGGGCAGCAATTGGGTGTGAGTTAGAGACAAGTTTTCTAGCAAAAAAGCTTAAGTTAACAAATAAATTAGATGCAGATATTCAAGCAAAGGTTCATGCAATACAAAGAAAATACATACTCACTCCATCCTTTTTCTTTGTTTTTCCTATCATGTATTGTCTGTAATTTGTTTTGTCTCTACCCTTGCCATGCATCTCCCCTCCACTAATTAATTTCTGTAAGAAATTTTACCAAATAGTCTTAGAACTGCTCTTTCACCATCATTAGGCTTTGAGTGCTCTCACTGGTGCAGTAAAGTATGATGTTGAGGCAGAAATAGTTATATTTTTTTTATGGTTTTGTTGTATTACTCATTTTCCTTTCATTTATATTATTATATATGAGAATGTAATTAGGATCAACTGGTTTCAGCTACTAAAATATAAGCCTGGTAAGAAACAAATTAACTTGTTTCTACTCACACAAAAAGCATAAATATATTTCAGAAGTGTCATCTTTTATGGATACAGTTGTAAGCAATATGAAAATAAAGAAGCCATGCTTTTTCTAGCCCCCATATTTTCAGCTTTTTACGGTTTTAGTAGCTGGGCTGCATCCAGATGCAGCTCCAGATGAAGTTTACAAAATACCTAAAACTGAGTTAGGTATGGTGCAGGCTCATGCAGGTTCAGGTACTGAAGGAAATGAAAGGTACTACAGGGAGTACACTGGAAGATAGGGCTGCTGTCTCACCACACAGTGGGTGTAGTAGAAATTGCGTACTAACGTCACCAGCAATATATTAGGCAGGAACATTAACAGCAAAAGCAGAATTGTAACCAACATATAAGAGATGATTTTTAAAAATGGAGAAAAATGCAGCAGATATGTCTCTGCAGTCCGAGTTAGGTCATCCCATCTGCACACCCACCAAGCAATATTTTACAGCTGCATGGAGAGAGGCTGGCAATGGCTCAGCTGTGTCCAATATACCTGCTGGGGGGCAAGCCCTTCAATGGAAGTGACTTCACCTGAGCTTTGCTTAGCTACTTGGGGGTAGCAGGACTCATAATCAGGCTTTGTGGATGAATGATCTTAAGGAGTTGTGTTTTGAAGGTTTATTCTCATAAAAAAGTGTAGTGATAGGGGTATTATTTAATAGCAATATATTTCAGCTGCTCTAGGAATCCAGAGGAGAGTTTGAGGCATCTAAAAAAGTAGTAGTCTCAGCTTCGAGGGCTTTACTGGACTTGGAGAGACAGCCTTACAAATAGTGCTGAGGAAAGAAGATTTAAAGATAGAGCTGTCACGATTTTTTAGAAGTATCTGCTACAACAAAACTATAGAGTGTATAAGAGCTGTATGACTCGGGTAAAAGAATGTGAAAGGCTGTTTTGAGTGAATGATCTGGGAAGAGTTTCTGTCAAGGTATATCTGAGTGCTTTAATGAAGAACAGAGATGTAACCTTTCATCAATGCAGTTGCCACCTGGATGTAGCTGAAAGTGGTAAGTCCTTGCTAAAGAAATTTATACATTTAAAATGATTAATTGTTCATCTCTTTAGTGCATAGAGAGCACATTTATATTTTACATAAAACTGTACTGTCCTGTTGCAGTTTCCACTTATTTTAACAGGCTAGAAGCTGATCTGTGTTAAGCTATCACCACCTAGTGGTAATGGAGAAATTATAAAAATAAACGAGTAAAAATACTCAAGCTAACAAAAAATTCTTAGCTGTTGTGCTTTTGTAGGGGGTTGTGGCATATGTAGAAGCAATCAAAATGATGAACTTTGTTAGAAACAAAAAATTAAGAAATCCATTGCTAGCTTCACTTTTTAATTGGTGTTCTTTCTGTGTTCTATGATAACTTTTTAAAGAGTAGTTATTTATTAAATATTTTCTTTCTTAAAATTATTGCTTGTAGATATAAACAGCTAGTGCAACAGTTTTCTGTTCTTGCCTGTGTGTTGACTGTTGATGCTTAAAATAAGGTGAGGCTTCTTCTATTATGTAATTAGGAGTTTCAAAAACAGCTAACTACATTTTATACCTGCTCTGTACTGTCTTGTTTGAATGTTTACGTATTTTTCACTTGATATATATGTATTTTGTTTACTATATTTTTAGTAAAATTACTTCCAGTAGTATGAACAATAAGCAATATACTAGCTCATCAGGGGAGGTAGGATGGTGGTGGAATTCTGGCATTTGACACTTCATTGAATGTGTGTGGTTTGCCTATGTCCAACTCTTTACCTTATTGAGCAATCAGTGTGGATTCTTCCCCCTACGCTAATGCAGCTGGGTGGAGACTGTGTCTCACACCTTCATTAAGCCACTTTTGGGGCTTGGCTTCCCTCTAATGCTCTCTAATGTGAGCAGTTATCATCATTAATGCTATCTAATAATGTCATTGTTTCTTGCTTGAGATAACTGTAGGGGGTGGTGGGAAGAGCTGAGCTTTTCTAGCTTAGAGAATCTGAGCTGTGAGAAAGAGATATTGTGCTGTTGCCTCTGAATGTCTGGTAAGGGTAATGTGGAAAAAACTATTGTGCTGAAGAGCAAGTTTCTCAGGAATAATCTAGCTGTCAATAAATCCAGGTTTCTGACCATTAAACAGACAAATGTTTGAAGTGGGCATCTAACTAGTGACAGGGCAAGAAGGATGATTACTTGAGGGGTGAAGTTTGTTATGTTTATGGAAGAAACAGGACATGATTTTCTGTTGTAGTAGGTAGGCACTAGAGAGTCATTGATCCTGTGACCTCTGAACTTTTGTCCCCAGACATGGACACAATGTGGTTGTTTTCTGGAAATTTTTGAACAGATGTTCATCCATTATAGTCTGTATCTCTTCTACACAGAGAAGTGTATATCACTGCTAGATTTTATGTCTCTGTTTTATTCTGTGTCTACATAGTTTAGGGTAAATTAACATGCTTCAAAGCTATGTTGATGTGAATGTTTATGCATCTAGCAATGGCAGGTGCTTCTACCAGTCACATGTATTATGCTGTATCCTCCCTCTGACTCAAGTAAACTACTGTGTTGATACACAAAGTCAACAGATAGCAGGTGAAGGCAAGACAGGTTGGTGTCTGCTGGAGGCACCAATGATGGCCTGGCATTGTACAAAAGGAAGAAAGAACTTAGGTTTTCTTGCTTCTGGAGGAGTTTTCACTATCATTTGTATCCAGGCAGTGGTAACGCTGCATTACAGCTTGGGCTTTTTTTTTTTTTTTCTTTTCACAGAAAATTTATCTGTAAGGATAATTGTCTGGCCTATTGCTCTTATTTCTTGACAGTGATAATATGAACTTTCATAGTAGATGCTGGCTATGTGGTCTGTACACCCAAGGTTGTGTGAGAGGCAAGGTATAGGCTGTGGGAATCATTGACGCTGCTGGAACAAATCTAACCTTTGTCTAGAAAGTGTCATGTTCTCTGCAGTGCTTTTTGTTTCTAGTGTTACTGAGATGTTATGAGGGAGAGGAATACCCAGTCTACTGTACTGGCTCACTTTCTAAAGAGAGAGGTGTATTTCTGTTTTAAATTAAATCAAAGTTGTGAGTGCGAAGTACTTCAGGCTTACTGTCAGAACAGGATTTGCTGGTATCGAATTGAGCTGTTTTGTGTTGGTATCTGTTGAGCCCAAACCTAGTCTGATTTTTGTCCAGACAATGCGTTATTATTGAAAGATACTTGGCATTTTGAGACACTATGAGAAATTATTCCTGCAGTTTTATTTGACTTTACTGCTGATTTCCCCTCTGCACCCACTCCCAGCTTGGGATAAGGCTTTCTGAAGCTGGCAGAGTCTAAGAGTGGTAATTGTGTGACTTGTAGAACAGTTTCTTAAAACTGTCAAACTATATCTGACTAAAAGATAACTGTAGAATAGGATTTAATGTAGTAAATTGCATTTAAATATTCACTTGAAAAAGTTATACATCAATCATATACCAGTGTAACTGAAATTGTGCCTGAACTTTCAAGTGAAAAAGTGTTTTGAGATTTCTTTCCCAGAATAAATCTGTGGATAAAACCACCCTGTTGGCTGATGTGCTTGGAACTAAAGAACACCTGTATTTCTACAGCTTTGTAGTTATTTGTAGCTCTTTATTATTTGGCAGTAAATTAAGATTGCTAACTTTGAGATGCAATTTACATACCACTTCATTTGCTTCTAGATAGCCATATATTGTCTTAATCATTGGCACAGCAAGAAAAATGAAAATGCTTTGTATATCCAATGGGACACTTTTTTCCCAGGCAACTTATGTTTCATTTACTTAAAGAATCAACAATACATCTTTAGTAAGTCTCAGCTAATAGCAGTAAATGAAAGCTGCTGCACAGTATTTTAGTTATTTTCATTTTGTTGCATTCCACTGGTTTCTGACCTTGACATTCTTTTATTCTTTAAATTTGCATGAAATCTTTGATGTGATTCTTCATACAGTACCATGCAAATGCTGCATTTTTATATTATCAATCCTGCCCTTCTGAGTGGATTAAACAGAAAAAAATTAAAAATCCTTTATTTGGGACACAGATTAATCTTATAAGGATAATGATGACTCTAATTTATGAAGTTGTCTAATAATATTAATTGTGAAGCAATGGCGAAGGATTGCATGAGATTGCAGTAGTTTCTTGAGCCCCAAATTTTTGTATTATTTCTGATTTTTTTTCCCCAAAAATGTAATAAAGTTGACTGAAATATTCCATGCTGAATTTTTTTCCCCCTGTGCTTTTCATTGCTAGCCTCTTGCAATTTAGCAGCATGAAGAATGGAGTAGAGTCAGATACAGATCCTTTACATACAGCTTCATCATTTATATATTTTCCACTGTATTGTTGGAGACTGTGAAGTACTAAATTAGTAAGCCTGTCGGCTTAATTAAGTACGTATAAAAGCAGATATTTCTGAATAATAGGCTCATGACCAGAGATACGTCTCATCAGCTGGCTTTAAGTTATTTTTATTCATCAGTTGTGGGATGACCTGGCAATTAGCTGTTATTTGGTTTTGTGAATTTTTTTGGTTTTGCTTATTTTTTTCTATTTTGAAACAACAACCACTGCCAAAGTTCCCCACTCTCTGGTAGCTGTTCGGTTGGTCTCCTCCCATTTCAAAACAAAGGCTCATTTATAGTACCTTTTAAGACATCAAAAAGAAATTCTTTCTCATTGAGCTGGTTTATGGTAGCACACAATCCAAACAGCACGTGATGGCTTTCAAGAAGGCATTCAAATATGAACTTAGTATGCTGTGCTCCTGTGAGTACCTGGTGCTAAGTGATCATGTGTTTGATCAAGCAGACCAGAGAAACCTGTCACTTGGTAGTGAGGGGGGAAAACCCCCTTCCTTCTGCTTATTTTTATTATAATTTTCCTGAGTATACAGCTTCACACCTTTCTTTCTTACATACTGAATATATTTGCTGATTAGAGATTTAGAACATGCCTTGCAGACAAATGGAACTATCCTACTATACATTTGTATATAAACTTTGATAAATGCTGCTGTAGCCTTGTCTTTTGCAGTCAATCTAAGTAGGGCTAAAAAAGTCTTGGAGGTAGGGTACATCCCAGTTCATTTGAAGGGATCTGTCACTTTCCTTCTCCTAAATTCATCCTGAAGTCTTTTATCTTCCTGACTGTGTTCTGCTTCAGAACCTCATTCACTCAAACTAAGGCAAGTCCCAACAACTTTCTCCTCTTTCTCCTCGGTTCTCCTCCTGTCATGCTGACTGAACTTAAGGTCCTCAATTTCTCCGAAACTGTCCTCTTGTCCTTCTTCTGGGGAGAATTGTGAAAGCTCTACGATAAACTTCGTTATTTCACACACTGACAGAATGTGACTTGGGAGTTAGGTGACTGAGAATAGATGGGAGGAGGAATAGGTGTATGGCAGGACTAGTCCCAGGCAGTCAGTCATAACTTCTGACCTTGCTAAACCCGTGAATAACACTGAGGTCTGACCCACTTGGTCTCTCTATTGTTATCTTTTATTTGGCCTGAATGAGAATTGCTTTAAGGGGATCTTGTGTATTAATATGTCCAGTGAGAGTATTTGCAGATTGAGGTTTTAATCACTGCTACATTTTCCTTCCATCTGATTCAGAGTTTACTACAGAACTATTACTTTGGGGTNACAAGTCAGACAGGAATAGTTTCAAAGGAGTCATTAATGCCTTAATGTGTTAATGATCCCTGTATAATGGAGTCCCTCCGTAGTCATTGACAGGTGTCATTATGGTTTTAGTACAGAGAAATGGATGTACCTCCTCTTTCACTTTATTCTAGAGTTATACCTCTTACTTATGTAAAACTGCCCAGTAAAATTAAAAATTATGTGAAACCTGATGTCACTGGTAAGACAGAACGCTCAAGAAGTTCAGAGGTCTGTTGCAGCAAAACAACAGCTGGGTTTTTTTTTCTGGATTTTATTTTTTTTTTCCTGGATTTTTTTTTTGCCCGTGGCCCCACCCAGTCTGGGAAACATACTCCAGCTGGAGACACATCCACAGCCACTTCCACTCCTAATGTCCTCTTTTTGTACAACATTCTTTATTTTTCCAGGTAAAAAACAAAACCAAACAAAAAACCAACCCTGCATAATTTGAAAATACTTTTTATTGTAAGACTTCAGTTGTTTAAGATATGCAGAAGACACTTAGGTTTTCAAGTAGTAGTTGGAAGATGATACATTGTAATTTGTGTGTGGTGGTGTGTGCATTTGTTTAGGGTTTTTTTGTTTGTTTGTTTTTTTCATTCAAATGCCTGACTTTTCAGGTTCCTCTGCAACCAAAAACTGGAAGATGAAATGTAATGTGAAAAATCAGGTCTTTATTGTCACACCCAAAAGAACTTGGCCAACCTATGACTGTTACTCAAAATGAAATTTTATTGCCTGAACCTTGAAAATAATTTTAATTCCTTTATTATAAAGACTGTTGAGAGAACATGCGTTTTGTTATAGATGAATACATACTAGATAGTTTTCTGTGTTCTTGAGCAAAACCTGTAGCTCACCCATGATTTTAGATCTCTTGAAATCCATTAGGAAAGTTAGATTACTCCGCATGCCCAACTTTAGCCTGTCCATAAAATAAGCAATGAATACAGGCTCATTTCTGGATAGTACTAAATGAGCCTAGTGAATCTCACTGATTAGTCTTTTTTTTTGACCTTTTTTTTCCCCCCCATATAGTTCTTAACATGTTTAGGGGTATATATAAAGGGAAGAGAAAATATCTGAATATTAAAGGGAAAAAAAAAAAAGCTATTGTAAAGTGTAAATGCAGGGTTAGTAGCTTCTAGGTCTTTGCCTCCTGTAACTGCAGGGTAACACACCTAACCATGGGCAATTTCCAGAAAGGAACACTAATACTGACGTACCATGATGTCTAGGTGATTTGATTATGGACAGTCTGTTCTGCAGCAAAGCTAGGATAAAATAAATGAAAATAAATTCTCATGCTACTTGACAAGAAAGAGGTAGCCATGCTAAATGTATACATGTTTAATTCAGAAGGGTTTAGCAGGTACGTAATGTGAAAATCTCAAGGCTTGTATGATCCAGGCTCATCTAAAAATACATAATGTAAATCCATAAGTATATAATCTGAAACTATTCAGATTCTAGCAAAACAGACTAGTTGACCTAATCTCCATTAATGCCATTTAAAAAGTGTAATTAACATTAAGAATATGCATTTGCCGAATTTAGGATTTTAGTTTTTGGAAAATCAGATCTGATGGCATTCAGTTTAATTTTGGATGGTCAAAACTGTAGAATTTTTGGAGTCCCATTAGTTGGTCCCAGGACAGTAGGGGTTAAAGAGAGCTGTCATGGTTTATGTACATAACTGCACATAAAGAAATAATTTTTTGATCACTCTGAAAAAGGCTTTGAAAGACTTTTTTTTTTTTTTTTTTTGCCATTACTTGATTGCATCATTTTAATTTTTGAAGGTTATGCTTCATTTTTGCATGTGGCTACCTAAACTTGCATGTGATCATCTAGCTTAATATTATACAAATATTGGTAGGCTTGGGCAGGCTGAAACTGGACTGCTACTTTTGAAAAAGTTAGCAGAGCTCTGTGTTAACGGTTTTTAAAATAGTGGACTTTCTTCCTTTAGACTTTCAGTCAAGTTTCTAGAGGTTTTGCAACCTCCATCAGTTTCCCGCTTAGTCAACTTGCACAGACTCCACACATCCTAGTGGAGTAATTGTTTATTTTTGAGACAATTTTTTAATCATTATTTATTTATTTAGTGTTTGCTCAAGATGTTGTTGGGATTATCTGTATGATTATTCAAGCAGCTTTGGAAAAAATGGAGTCTTGAAGAACAGGTATTAGCAAAAGGTATTTTTAAAGCAGCTATTCATGAAATAACTATTGAGCCTAAGAAACTACATGTTTTGAGTAACTGGGCATTAAAGTGCCATGCTTATTTAAAGAACACAAAGGAGCAGCTGGTAGAGTTTGGGAGAGTTTTGCTGATTTCTAAAGGTTGTTGTTTAAGTGCAAATTAAAAAGTTAACTTGTGTCTTTTTGGTGACTGTATGACCAATGCATCATCCTGTGGAGGCTATAAGATCCTCCTTCCTGTCAGAGTACTTGCATCCAGCTTTGAAGTTAGCAACTCTCATCTTGATTATTTTTTCCTATCTGTATTTCTGAAGTGCAGACGGGTTAACCCCCCCGATCTTCCCTGGCAGTAGCAAGCAGAGATAGGGAGTCTGACAGTGGCTGCTTGTGTTGTCCTGACAACTACCCAGGTTGCTCATTTTATGTTAAATGATGCTGGAAAAGGTTTTCCAAAATAAAAAATAAATCCCTCTCTCTACCTCTTCCTTCAGAAATGCAAAACAGGAAGGAAGCTGTCAAATTTTATTGATTTCTGTGAGCTTTTGCATGGTTTAGTATTCAAACCACTCAGAACTCTCATATCTGCTTAATGTTTTTTAACTGCTGCCTGTCATAATGCTGAAAACAAGAAGCAAGTGCTTGAAGGAGAATGGGATGGGCAGAAAAAAAAAAAGAGCTGATTGGCAATGCCTAAACTTGCTTTCAGCACCTTTTGGCCTTTGTGTAGAATTTTAATTCAGATATTTACAAACTAGAAGCTGGTCTGGTAGACTGAGCTTTGTCTTAACTTCTAGCTGACTTGTGAAGGCAGGAGATGGAATCTCTGATGGAGTTTTTCTAATCTTGAAACAAGCAACAACAATGAATGGGTAGCTGTATAGTATATGCACATTGTGAAATTTATAACCTTGTAGATAGTGTTTATCTTTGGGAACAGGAAAACAGGACATCTCGAGGCATTCAAGAATGATGAACAGATAAGAACGTGTTTTGTGGCAAGAATAAGAATTTTAGGCTTTAGGTCACTAAAAGAACACAGTGATGAAGAAGAGAAGATGAAGTAAATTACTACCAGAGGTCACGAAAGATCACCGGAGGGAAAAAAGACCCTAACCCAAATTTTATTATGCATGCTCGCACTATCTAAATGAATTCCAGGAATTCATTAACATAAGAATGCCCTTTCTAAGAAATATAATGAATATGTCTGTTTAGCCTGCATATAAACTATGTACCTAGCTTGTATCAGTATGCATATTTGTGTGATCCCTGGTGTGTCTGGCACCACAAAATAAAGAATGCCTGCTTAATAACTTCAGTTATTGAGTTTTTCACTGCATCACTTGAAATAGGTAAACCAAAAGAAGATCTTATCAATATAAGGCTATAGTTTTAAAATGAACCATTGAACTCTGGTAAAGTTAGGATTGACTGTCTTTGCTGTTTTAAAATGCTAAAACATCTCAAAATTAGAAATGAACTGTGAATTCTTAAGGATTAAAGTGCACTGAAGCATATAGAAACTTCTTTCAGTCTTTTTTCTAAGATCTGACTCATAACATTTTAGTGCATGGTATGGCAATCCTTGGAATTTAGCCAGTAAGTAGATATTCAAAACACAACCTTTATCTGGGGAGGTTTCTCTGCTTGCCCTTCCCTGTTCCATCTTAAACTTCATTTTTCCTTTTTATCTCTATTGCTTTTCCTTCACCAGTTTAGCAAGGGTGATAGAAGCTACAAGACAGGCAGAAAGGTGCAGAGGACAGAATTCTATCTGGGAACAAAAGAACTGGAAGGAAGAGTTAGACTAGAGAGTTGTGTATTTGCAAGTGTTTGCAAAAGTGCGTGTTTTGTGGGTTTTTTTTTTGTTTGTTTTTTTTTTTTTTCTTTTCTTTTAAAAGTAATTTATACCTAATATAATTTAACCAGAATATCAGATTTTTATATTACCTAACGGATTGTCACACACTCAAGTTAAATGCCGGCTGTGCTTCTATACTCTATTTCTTATCTGGACTCTTTGCTAGTACAGGTGTTTGCAGAGTTGTGCTAGAATGTATATCGTGGAAACTGTTTTGCAGTATACTACACTCCCTTCCTCCCTGCTTCTGCATTCAGGGACTAAATTCAGAGTTTTATAGATGTCACATTGCAGTGCAAATGTGCCCAACTGGGTATAAATGATGCGTTTAAAGTTCTTACATTAGAAAATTACTCTAGTATAGGTCATGCAGTGCAGTTTCATGTGTCTTAATAGCATTATGACTTCGTTGCTGTGCATCTTGCCTCAATGTCAAATGCTAGAGTTCAGGAAAAATAACAGTTACTATTCTGGTACCAGAATAACACTGTCCTTCCTGGTCTGCCAGCTTCTACAGGATAAATAACAACTGGTGCTCAGTGCTGTGGATAACTGGGGTACAAACAGTTGGTTTTGCACCCAGGTTTATGTGGTCAGTATAGCAGAGATGTCAAGGGGTGTGCCACTGGTGAGAGTTTTCTGCAGTTCAGTGGGGCATGAGAGGTGCTAACACTGAGATATCTGCATTTTCTTCTCTAGTGACTGCATCGCTTTTATGGCTTCCTAAGCATATAACTTGCCCAGGTTGTGGGACTTCTTAGATGTTTCTAAAGAGAGTTTCCCTGAAGAGGAAAAGAGCCCAAGTGCAGGGCTGAATTTCAAAAGCATTTCTCTTTCTATCATACACTGTTCTCTAAGAAAAAGAGGTATTGTCTATTTAATATTTTCAGCTAAATAAATATCATTCAGTTAAGTGGTGTATTATTTGCTGTTTGAAATATATGGCCAGATTTTGCTCACCAGATCCAGAGGTTGATTTTTGTCTTCTAAAGGTCTTGGCTGCCCTCCCAGAGATCACTCAGAAATGCTAATACAGTTCAGTGAATTTTTAAGTGGCCATGGTTGCAGTCAGGCACAGTGCACTTGAAATCACTGCCTTCATGCCAGTAAATAGGATCTTCTGAACGTGTGCTGTAATAAATATAAAAAATTGTCACTATGTTATTCCATACCAGTGTTTTAGTGCTTTATATGCCAACATTAAATGTTTTCTTAAAACAGTCATTCACATATCAAAAAGATATTTTGTTTTAAAAAACCTACCTACTGTCTTTCTTAAAACCTCTCCCTTATATTTCCAAGCAAAATGTAATGTCTCAAAATGTAGTCCAGGGTGATGAATTATGCTTCACTTATTTTGAAAATTAATAATACTTACTAATATATTGCCCAAGGCTAGATAATAATAAAATACATAAATAACCATAAAACAGGACTGTTGTCTGAAAATCAGTTCCGTTGTCTCAACAAACTGCGTATTTCTCAGTTTATTTAGTTTTGAGTTTGAAGCCATGAAGCATTTCCTTGCAGCTTCAAGTTGAAGTTTAAAAATATGGCAAAAAATCCCAATCTAGTTTAATAATCCAACCATGAAATAACAAAAAAAGTGTATAAATCCCTTTTATTATTAGGTAACAATAATCATTAATTTCTGATATGAAGTAGAGTCCAAAGTTCTACTAAAGCTTGAAAAATAAAAGTACATCTTGTCTTTGCTCAGAGTATCACTGAAATGCCTTTCTGTTCCAGTGACACCTGGACTTTTCTTACCTGGGTGTTCTACCCCTCAGAAAACCCCCAGTTGTGTTATCTTAGCAATAGGGAAATATAATTGTATCCATGTGGTATATGAATCCTGCAAGATACATTAATATGGATACAAGTTATAGCAGTTTCCCTAGCTTTTTCCTGTAGGGGATGTTTTATATAGTATTATCAATATGTTTAATGTTCATCTGTTGTTTGTGAAAAGTGTCTGTTCTTAGTGGCATAGCTTGTACATCTACAGCACTATGATTTCTAAGTTTGTGCCAAACAACATTAAGTTAATTTATGGTAGTGCAGTTATGTGACTTGTTTTATGGCTTCATGCACAGAAGAATTGTCTTTTCTTTAAACTTTGCAGAAGCCATTTTACTGCATCTCTGACTACTGGGATGTAGCAGAAACTCAGTTCACTTGGATTTGGATGCCACAGATCACTTGGATTCTTGCCCAACCCCAAACATGTAGTAGCAAATTACAAGTCTCTTCAGTATATGAAGTGTTCTACATACAGAGCTTGTAATGGGGCATCTTGTTTAGAATGCTGTAGTATCCTTGGCATTAAGTTGCGTTGGAAATCACATCTGGAGGAGGAGCTCCTAAACAAGCCATAGTAATTGCAGTACAGATTGCAACAGTGGAGGCACACAGAAGGGTTGTGTGTAACTGGGGTGCATGTGGCAAGGTAAGGGGGTGAGCAAATGGATAAAATCTGCAGCTTCTCCAAGAGGTGAGGGTCTATCTGATATAGGGAATTTATTCAGGAAAGTCCTTGAGTTTCATTTTCTCTGAGCTGACTGTTGGGGTGTGATAGTATCCTGTCCTCACGCTGGGGTGGCTGTCAGTGAAATATAATAGGCTGTTGACTCATTTCCCAAAGGAAATGGTAAAAGCCACATTATTTGCAAGGCTTAAAATTAGACTTGACAAAAGCCTTGGCAAGGTACTGAGAAAATATGTTGCATTTGTAGGGAGATGAAAGGATGCCAGCTTGTGCTTCCCAGTATTCTTTCTCTGCAGAACTTTCCTGCAAACCCAGATATACAGGAGTCCAAAGCAGCCATGTGGCAATAGTGATCTCTGTCATATTGTAGTTGTTACATACTGAGCTGTGAGTGCTCTAAAGGAGTTCACACTAACTGTGCAATGGGTCTACTTTGCTTGTCTGTGAAGACTGGCAGTGGAAGCCAGGATACTGCACCCTGGAAACCCTGTGTGACCAGAGGATGGTGGGTTCAGTGGGAGCTGTAGGGAATCCTGGCATCCAGCAACTCCTGGGAGTTGCTGAGCTCATAGGAAACCTGCAGAGAGCTGGTGAAACAACCAGGTACTTACGTAGATTTCCATCCAAAGGAGTACATTTTTCCACAAGCTGACAATTTGATTCAACTGGCATTTTCAGATTGGAAAAAAGCTTCACAGGTTGGTTTTTTTTAATTTAGAAAAAAAAAAATAGGAGAGGGGAAAAAAGGTTAAAAAGTGTTGCTACTAATTTACTGGAACCATACTTTTAATCAAATCCTTTGGGATCTGTACAAGCATGGAAGATCAATTTAAGACACATGCAAAAAAGTTTCAGTTTAATTAATATCCTAGATAATCAAAAGGTTTCACCTTGAATTCTATCTAAAAGTCTTCAAGAGAAATAATTTATTTTTATTAGAGGATAAAGAAAATATATTTCATGAGCATCAGCTGCAAAATTAAAGCTATCAGGAGTATTCAGTGTAGCCAAAGAAAGAGTCCACCAAATTCTGGACAGACAGGTGAGATGGGTTTCCAGAATCCGATTTGCAAGTGTGCTAGAGTCTCTAGACCTAGACAGACTGGGGAGGGTTTAGGGTTTGTTTACTCTTTTGCTTGTTGATTTTTTTCATTTAAGAGAGAAGCTATGGATGTGATAAAGGCAAATTAAATGGACTTTGTAGTATCCGTCACCACTGATTACCAGGGAGCTTTATAGCTTTCTGTATTTGCTTTCTGAGATGACCTTGCCTATTTGTAAATGAATTGAACATAAAATAGTTCTATACACAGATAACTTCAGAGATTTTTTTTTTTAATCCATGACAATTTTAGAGAAAGTTCTGCAGTTACCTTAAAATATATTTTGCTTTTTTTTTTTTTTTTTGGGTATATTTTTATCTGCAAAAGCAGTGAAACTTCACTACTTCTAAAGCAAAAACTAGGTCTCATGCATTGCCTGAAGTAAGGGTGATGTTTTAAAATGTAACTTGCTTTTCCTGTTTTGTTTCCCTTCCTAGTTAACAGCAAAACCTGTCAATTCAGTTCCAAGAATATATTTAGCTGACTGATTTAATCTAATTTTCTCATTGAGCATGCACTGGAATAAAAAAGCAAATCAATAGCACTCTTGGATATCTTCAAGATCATTTCAGTTCTCACTTCCCTGTGTCAGTCTACTTCTCCTTTTATAAGACAATGAGCAAAGACGACAAACGTGGGTATGTAAAGGTCCATATTTTATGCCGTTTTCTCTGCCTTTAAAATGTATGAGGAAATTGTTCTTAAGATATCTCTCTGATCTGGTTTATCTGTGCAATATACTGCTAATGCATCCTTGGGAAAACACATCCCACTATTCCCAAAATTATGTCTTGGCAGACTGTTTTCTCAGGTACTTCTAAGACTTGTGCTGTTGTCTATATTGGTTTGTTGTCCTACTGGGTTGTAGTGTCACATGGTAATAAATGGATTTCATGGTCCTCATTTTCTTATCTTTTGAGGTATAGCTTGCTTGGTAGGTTTTGGTTACTTCTCTGCCAGCTCCATGAGAAGCTGTCATTTTTAAAATTGACAAACCACATGCATTTGTCTGTCTTCTGTTACATAAATTAGATTATTTTTGTTTATATTATACTATACTATGCTTTATAGATTTATCCATGGATTTTTTTATCTGGATCTCAGGTTGCAGAAAATTCTACAACTTTCTTTAGATTTTTAAAAAGTGCATTTCTAGACTGTAAAAGAATCACTCTTCCCACATTGCTTTCTTTGGGATATTTCTAAAGCAAACATGGCCCCTATTTCCTATATGCAGGCAAAGACATGGTCCTATCTCTTTCATTCCAGAGTCACAACCCTGAGGATAGTTATTTTAGTCATTGACCATCACTCTGCAAGATCTTTTCCAGAGTGGATTGTGTGCTGATGTCCTGTGAAACTAAAGCGATGACAAAAGCTGTATTTTCTATTAGAAGTTGAAGTTTGCAGAATGCTGACATTGTCACCCCTGGTCATACCCTTGAGTAGCAAGACTTCTTACCTACTCAGACAGCTGCCACGGATTCTGTGATCCAGAGGAGATGCTTGTAATTGCATGCAGGATGCAGATTCAATGATGATATGTGCTGAATTTATCTGGGACTGCAGTAAAATACATAAGGGATGCTTAATGTTTAACTATCTGTGGGATTTGGGTTTAATTTAAAGCATGTCATAACTAAAATGAAGAAAAAAGTGAGAAGGAAGGAACAGTGAGTTTAAAGTATTTTATTGAATGAATTGGCAGGTAAACTGATGTTACATTGGCTTTAGAAAACAGGAGAAAATGTCTAGGGATGTAGACTATCTAAAAAAGGCAAACACACAAAAAAGTTCACATTCTTCTGCCATCTTTACCTCTAGAATATTATATAGTAAGTTTAACTACTTAAGGTATATACCAGAACAAATTCTGTGTGCATGAGGTTGTCAAAAGCAGAGATTTCTGTGAACATGTATGTACCAATTTACGAAAATGTGATGTTCAGTAATTTTTGTTTCCAGTTCAAAACTGGAAAAGTTCTTCAGCTGATAGTGTATTATAATGAAAGTATACATTCTTGTTTCACTTCATAATGGAGGATTTTATTTTATCCTGAAAAGACTTATTTAAACCACTTCCTTTATAATATGGAAGTAGTTTTTGACTATCCATTGCCCTTCTTCATGTTACTGATGTATAAGATTACTGATTGCTTGTAAAATTTAAAACTAGTTGCCCTGCAAGGACCTAAGACATGTTACAGAATGATTAATACTCTCAACATCCCCCTGAAACAAGAGTGAATTTATAACTATGTTAAATTTTAGTAGGATATATGCTTTGGCACCTGTAGTAAGGATGTGACCATGGAGATGCTAAGCTTTTTCTCCGGTGTGTTTGCTGTGTCCACTCTGGGTAGAGTAGCATAGCTACCTTGTTAGCATTGCATGTTTAAGCATTAATTGTCTATTTCTGAAAGCTGCCATTTCTTTGTCTAATATTTTGCCAATACCTTTTTGACATATTATTTTCCCTTAAAATCTATTTATTTCTAATTTAGAATGCTGGCAGTGACATGTAAGTAAATACAGATTCTTTATAAGTCACTAAATTTACTCTTCAAGATTTACTACTAAGTATAGTTGTTTTTAAGACTAATCATTTTGCTACAGTTTCTCCTGACTCCTGAAGACCACTGATGATTTGTTATTTGCATTCTAATGTTGGGAAATGCCAGAAAAAAATAATCCGTGAATAAACATCCTACTTACTAGTCAAGATTATGCTTTGTTAAAATTGTTTGAATTTTACTCAATGTTCTTGCTCCCACATTTGCACCTGAAAAGAAGTAGCATACCTAGGATATGTTGAGTTGACATAATTAAGAGTTAAACTTTATGCTTCAACATTCTTTCTTTTCAATGATATTATAATGCAGTTTTCCTTTTGCAAAATCTTATGCTTTATATTTATTTTACTGTGAAAGTGGGTTCAAGTTGTATTGAAAACTAAACTTGACTTTCTTTAGATATTCAGCTTATTTTCACTTAGGAAGCTGACAGAGCTCCTTGCAAATATGGTCAGTTCCTCAGATTAGAACTTGGTGGTTTTTTTCCTGTTCACTTAATAATATGCTAGAATGTGGACATACGAGGACCCTCAATGGAAAATAAAGGTCACAGGAAACCGATCT
Source organism: Chloroceryle aenea (assembly GCA_013399075.1). Lineage (NCBI taxonomy): Eukaryota > Metazoa > Chordata > Aves > Coraciiformes > Cerylidae > Chloroceryle > Chloroceryle aenea. Next base: position 368,690 of record VWZY01009801.1, read on the forward strand.
CTTAATTATTGTTTGTGTTACTAACAAACCAGAAATTAGTAGGGAAAAAGGCAATCGATGACATGCTGTGTAGCATTTAGCTTTCCATGTGCAGCTTGGGCAATTAGCTGATGGTGTTCCCTGTTATCACTTCATCATCATCCAAAAGCCAACACATAATTTAGCCTGGAAAGGATGTTTGGTCGTCATCTCCTCTAACTGCCTGGTCAAAGCTTTTGCTACCCCTTCTCTGCTCCCTTCCTGGTAAGAGATTATTGATGAACTCAACCTGCCCAGTGTGATCCCTGTGGTGGCATAAAATTGTTGAGGGGATTTTGTACTGTCATAGCCTCTTTTTTTGAAAAGAGTTGGTAGCAAAGAGGAGAGGGGTGGAGGAAAAAGGAAGTCCTGTAATGCCCTCGAATTATTATCTTTCTGTCCTGAGCTTCTAGTCCTATAGAGGCATCTACATGTAGAATATGTTGCATACTTTTACTTTTTTTTCAATCTGTCAGCAAGAAATTAGGTGAAGGATGGAATCTTGAGAACTCAGAAGAATCTAAAGCGCTTCTGTGCATTTGCAGTGCATGTATTTGCTGTGGGCAGATATGAAATGCCTCAGTAACTAGGCACAGTTATTAAAAAAATAGTTATGAACAATTTTATGTGCATATGTAAAGAGAACTATGTATACACATATACCTACTTACAGTGGAAAAATTATTTGGCAAAGTATGAGGGAACACCCAATATGTAGTATTAGTGCAATGTACAGTATTTGCCTTTCAAAAGGCCTTTTTTAAGGTATTTGCACAGGGAAACATTCTAGCAGATAATGTAAGACACATAAAAACTTATCTCTGCTTTTCATCAGCCACAGCAGTTGTCAGTGTGCATTTAATGGAATTATTTTTTTAAGGGCAATGAAAGCTTACCTTTTAAAAGTAGAATCCAACTGTCAAATTGCACACAATATGGAATACTAGATCACTGGAATTCCTTATCTAAATTGTTTGAATGTCAGATTTCTTTTGTAGCACTGAATAATTTGGATAAATGACTCTTCAATTGGTAATTGAATTTCCTTAACAACAGTTGGGTGATGGTACATAAAAAGTAATAAAAGCCTTTAGCAGTACCCTTTCCTGGAGCTTGTCACAGTCTCTACCTCTGATAGTGGATGACACTTATTACTCAAGTCATATTTCCTTAAAACCTCTGGCTTTGCTGAGGTTGTGTCTAAAATATACTTTCTTCTTTAATGAATTGAAAAGTAATAAAATCACACTGAGTATTTTTGTTGCTAATAGTAGGAAACTTTACAGGAAACTCATTTTCCTCAAATTATAGTCTAAAAAACTAAGGTTGTTGTTAGAAGTTTGTTTCCTAATCTTTATATACTGAGAGAACAGTTAATTTCATTGTCAGTAATTTAACATTACTGACATAATTTAGTTCTGGATTATTTGCATGAGAACTCTACAACTTGTAGCTATGTGTATGGTGTCTGAAGCTCCCATGGGACCAAAATCACCTCTGGCAATACTGAGATTTCTGCTGATCTAAGAATTTGATATTTGGCCTCTAAAATGCAAGTACTGTGTAATATAGTAACATACAAATAGACTAAGTAGTAATTTATAGCAAATTCATTTCTCTAACAAAGTTACTTTCTCTGATTCCCTCTGACTCTTACAGCTAGAAGAATTAAAAATCTAACCTTTAAAATAGTCTGGTCACACTTGAGTCTCAAAGAAGAAAATTAAAAAACATCTAAAGAACAGCTATTACCCAAAGAAGCCAAATTTTTCATATGTCATCCTTATTATTTGAACTCATGAATGAAATCTTTTTAATTCTCATATACAAAATTTTTTAGATTTTTAAATCTTAATGATTTTATTTGCTGAACCAGTCTCAAAAATACTTTTCATGTTAACCCTTTTCTCTTTGTATGCTGAGACAACAGCAGTACCCTGATATCTGATTGTTTATTACTCATCAATCCTCTGTATATATCTTCTTTTGGACTGGGGTCTAGCTAGAATACATGAGTGTTTCTGTGGCTTTACAGAGTGTTTTCTACCTTGGCTTTACCTGGCTTTCTATAAAATGGGATGCTGAAGAGATCAGAATGCTTGTTAAAAATGATTCATAGGTTAAATACCTGTAATTTTACTGGCACAGGTAATGGCATGATAGCAGTTTGGGAATACTGGCTGCTTTGTTGTCTGGAACAGCAAGGGTCTTGCGCTTTTACAGTACCAAATGCATGACATCTTTTTATCATGCAAAATACTCCACTCAATCTTATTTGCTTTCTCTTAAGCAGTCTAATATGCCTGTTTTGACTCTTCAACAATATAAATTCTTCAGACTAGGTAATTCTCCCCCTGTATTTATGTTTGAAAAATACTTAGTGCACTAGAATACTTCCAGAAGCTGTAATTAATTATTAAGTGATAGGTGTTTGCTTCAAGCTGCCAGACGTTGCTTAGCTTCTTGTCATTTGTAACCTGAAATGTATTGTTTAATCTCCTCTGGTAATAAACAGGGTTAAATCCTCATTGTAGCTGGCACTAGAGGGACTTGCAACATTGTTTTGACTATATTGGAAAATAGATTCAGATATGACTAAGCCACTCCATCTTGAATAAAAATACAGTAAAAATAAGCTTGTTAGTTTCCTCATGCCTCTTTGTCTTCAGTGCCTGAGTTTGGTATGTTTTTCCATTTCTGTGAGATTGTTTTAGGAGCCATCATACTTGCAAAGTACTTAGTGGATTTCTGATTGCTACAAAGAAAATTAATTTTGTTAGAAGAAATCAAAACCTTGTTACTGCATGAAAGGTACCTAGAAAACATACAGACATGATTATGAAACTCCCAAAATGATGTTATCAAAATAAAAACACAATACATTTTATAAAAACTGTCATTTCAGCAATTTCTTAAATTCAAATCTTAGCAAAGAAAATATTATCTAAATAGTAATAACTGACCTTTCTTTGGGAGCTGTGTGATTTTGATATTAATGATGTACTTTATTTATCAATAAGACTTAGGATATTTAATGCTGTTTTAATTAAATAATGTCAAAGTGTAGGTTGATTGAAAATAATGTTGTCTTCTGAGTAAAGACTGCTATGAATAATTATTCATTAGAGTGTTTTGTCAAAGACTTTTATAATATATATATATATATTTTCACTTTTAATTTGATTTAGGAAAGTAATTCAATACTTGGAGAACAACTGATAGTACCTGCTTCTTACAGTGTGAGGTTGTAACAATTTCCCTAGAAACATTATTGCTGGAAACAGTGTTCTTAGGGTTGGCATTAAAATGTCAGTGCACCAACTGTTCAGAAAGCTGCAGAGTTTCATGATTCAAATATTGCCATCTTCCAAGTCAATTCAGTAAGCCAAATATGCAGCTCTTGTCCACATTGGCTTCTAAGCTTTGCCAGGAATAGTTAGATAAATGTCTCCTATTTTAGTAATTCATCCATTTAACTTTTTACTCTCTAGGAAACTCTTCATCAAAGTTTTCCAAATGAGTGCTTTGTATTCAACTCTTAAACCCTCATATAAATATCTATAAGTGCACAGAAGCATTTGCTTCATTTCTTCTCATTTTCAAAAAGAAGCTGAACACTTGAAATTTCTGACTGTGTCAAAAAGAGGTATGTGCATATACACACAGATGGTGTTTTTAGAAGCCTGATTTTTCTGCCCAAACTTCTAATGGGTGCAGTCTTGCATGGAAAGTAGCTCTGGGTTTTGTGCAATATTTTTTTTTTTTTTTTTAAATAAGTAAGTGCAGTGTGGTGCTGATAACAATGGGGAGATTTGGTTCTGCATTTTAAAAGTAATTTCACTATTCTTTCTTGAAAACATAACCTGTCTCTTTAGTACTCAATGTTAATTTGTCTTTGAGTAATAGGTATGGCAAACACCCTGGAACTCAAATGCCAGTCTATCAATGGTATGAGGATATTGATAAACTCTTTTAATAAAAACCGACTGAAAGAAGTAGAATTTTTTGACTCTATCATCAGATCATAGAATCAGACTGGTTTGGGTTGGAAGGGACCTTAGAGATCATCTAGTTCCAGCCTCCCTATCATGGGCAGGGACACCTCCCACTAGACTATGCTGCTTAAAGCCTTATTAAACCTGGCCTTGAATATATCCAGTGTTGGGAACCACAACCACTCTGGGCAACTTGTTTCAGTGTCTCACTACCCTCACAGTGGAAAAACTTCTTCCTAATTTCTAATCTGAATCTACTTTCTTCAAGTTTAAAGCCATAACCCCTCATTCTCTCACTACACACTTTCAGATACAGGAAGGCTGCAATACAGTCTCTCTGGAGCCTTCTCTACTCCAGGCTGAAAAAGCTCAACTCTATCATCCTTTCTTTGTGGGATAGCTTTTCCAGCCCTCTGATCATCTTTGTGGCACTCCTCAGGACCTGTTCCAACGGGTCCATGTGTATCTTGTACTGAGGGCTCTAGAGCTGCATGCAATACTCCAGGTGGAGTAGTGGGGCAGAATAATTTCCTCAGCCTTCTGGTCACACTTCTTTTGATGCAACCCAGGATATGTTTTGACTCTCTGGGCTGCACTCATACAGTGATGGCTCATATTTGAGCATTTTCTCAATTAGCATCTCCAACTGTTTCTCCTCAAGACTGCTCTCAATCCCACTCATTGCTTAGCCTGCATTTGTGCCTAGGATTGACTTGACCTAGGTGTAGGACCTTGCACTTGTTGAGCTTCATGTCCTTGGCATGAGCCCACCTCTCAAGACTGTCAGGGTTCCTCTGTGTGGCATCCCTTCTCTTCAGTGTGTCATCTGCAAATTTACTAAGTGTGCGCTCAATCCCACTGTCCATCATCACTGATCTCCACTTGGATGTTGAGCTGTTGACTGTAACTCTTCGTGTGACCATTCAGCCAATTCTTTATCCACAGAGTCATCCACCCATCCATCGTATCTATGTCTTTCCATTTTAGAGACTGGGATGTCATATGGGACAGTGTCAAATGCAGTGTCAAATGAGGTGATCCATCTGGTTTCCAAGGCTTGGGAGTCTGCATACAACTGTGCAATCCCTTCTAAACTGAAGCTTCAGATACTGCCCTGGCTTCCAGGCTATGAATCCTTTATTGAATTTACCATTTTTTAAAGGGCAGTTTTGCTCTGGAATTGTATGCCAGTAATCCATATGAATGGCAACATTTATAAATCCTGTCAATCAGCTCTGAGGCTTTTGTGAAATCTCATAAAATCTTTGCTTGACAAAAATATTAGTCACAGTTTTACATAGGATAGCACTGAATTTCGTCAGAACAAAACCAAGCTTTTTAACTTTTAACTGTTGTTAACTTTTTTAGTTGTCCTAATTTTAATTGATTTGTGAATTAATTTCTTCCCACTTAAATTGCAGTAGTATCTTAAGCTTTTTATGTATTCCCTAGGTGTATTTTGATATCAAATCTTGAAACACTGAACAGGTGAGAGTATATAATTCATGCACTATACCTTCTTTTAACCCATTTGAATATATTCAAGGTGTTGTTTTTGTCTTGCTAGGAGTTAACCTATAAATAGTTGCAAATGCGTATCTTCACTCTCTTTACTTTTAGTTCTCATTCCAGTGGTTTTCTTAGAAGGACCACTCATAAATTAATAGATGGAAATATCCTTGAAGAGCAAATACGTATCTGAAGTGTTGTAAATGTCAAAGGATGGATGCAGGTAAAAATGATCTCTGAATTTAATATTTCTACCAGAAAATTTCCTCAGAGGGAAAGAAGCTTGCAAAGAGCCCTGATAATGCATGGATACACATGCTGATTCAAGAATTGATCTCTAACATCATGCATATTGAGGTTGTGGAAAGCTCTATCTGTTTTAAGTTGTTTAGCTTCTCCTTGTACTAATGAATTTATGTATGGTTATGAAGGGACTGAAACTCCATTTGCCTGTGAGCTTCCCTTTCCAGCCTTGGCTTGAGTCTCCAATCACAGACTCTTTAGTGTTTAAATTCTTTAGTATTTATAGAAATTATTCAAAGCTTATTATCAGATTTCTGACTTATTTTTGGTCACTACCAAAAAGAAAAAAAAAAAAAGCATGTATGAAAGAGTAATAGAATGCATCAGGATACTTGTTATCTTCATATAAAATGTTCTGGAAATGTGCTGAATATTTCTTGGGGAGGCAATGAAATAGTTACATGTTGAAAACTGAAAATTTTTGTGTTCATTATGCTGGAGAGAGGTCAGAGAAGCTGGGGAAAGTCTGCAATGCTGAAGAAAGGCTGGAGTACTGCATTAAATTTGTGATAAGAAATAAAAATCTGTGTGAGTAGACAGGATGAATCAGATTCCCAGTTGCCTCTTACAGTGAGCTTATTTTGTGTTCTGTTACAGAGAATGTAATGGTTTAAGCCTACCCAGCTGGCAACAAAGCACCACACAGCCACTCACTCATTCCTACCTTCTTTGGGTGGATGGGGAGGAGAAAATATAAGAAAAGGTTTGAGACATAGGACAGGGAGGGCTCACTCAGAAGTTATGGTCACAGACAAAACACAGACTTGACTTGGGGAAACAAAATCAGCTTAAACAACTAAGCCACCACTTCTCTGTGACACACTGATCCTGTGCAGGGTTCTCTGAGTCACAGACTTCTTCAGGAGCAGTCCTCTGTTCTAGTGTGGGGACCTATGTGGGCTGTAGATGGGGTTCTGCCTCGCCATTGATCTTTAAGTGATGCAAGGCCTCAAACTGCCATCCCCCCACAGGCTAAAGAGGAATGTCTGCTCTGGCATGCCTCCCTTCCTTTATTACTTGATGTCCGCATGAACACATTGCTGGGACAGCTTCTCAAAGCTTCTTACAGGACCCACGTCAGTAATCTCCTCCCCTGCTAACAAAACCCTGCCAGACAGAAACCCACCACACAAAGTTAGAAAGGAGTGGAATGTTGAGTAACATTGAACAATTCAACATGTAGCTAAGAACATAAGGAAACTGTAGATGGGAATGTTATATCAGAATATGGTGCTTTCTCAAATATTTCTCAAAAACATGTTGATACTAATTTTTTACTTGTGGTGATCAAAAAAAAAGAATGTTTTGATAGGTTATGACTGTAAAGGTTTTTCACATCCTATAGCAGCTCTGGGGGACAGTAAAATCGAGGACAGGTAGCAAGTCCTTGAAGCTTTATTAAATGGAAATTTTACCTTCAGCTCTTAAGTGTTTCACTCTAATCTGGAACTAACTACATAGTTTTCTACTCAGAATGTCTCGAGACATAATTTCATTTTCTGAAATTATACATTTCCCCTAAAATATGGGGATATTTGCACTAGGAGAGACACAAACATAAAAGAACAAGGCTGAATATTGCAGGCATCTGTTGTTCTCAGTAGGAATAGGTTCCTGAGGGAATAGGATGATCTAATTGAGCTAATATAAATTGTGAACTTTGACAGATTCATTTAAAAGAAATCTGAAATGGGACTCTAAATTAAAATGCTCAGGGAAAAAAAAAAAGTCTTGGACCTGCAATGTTAAACTAATTGTTGTGTGAATATTTATCTCTTGTCTCCTCTTTACACCAGCTGTTTCTTGTAACATTGTGTTCAGAGACTTGACTTAAGAGCCTGTGCCTGATATGTCTTCACTCGTCATCTCTCTACTCCTTAGTTCGCTCCCTTGCAATTGTCACAGCCTGAAATGTAGTTTCACAAAGTTTATACATCAGTGTTCTTGCTGGGTTTTCAGATTCTCAAGTGGCTAGACAACTATACACTTAAATAAATTTGTAAGATTGTCTAGACTAAAATGGTATTTAAGTGTATAGTATTTATTTCAGTTTAGAAAAATGAAACTAAAGTAAGAATGCTTTGAAGATCATAAGTGTCTTTCTTTCTCCGCAGGCTAAACTAGGTAAGATAAAGCTTAATAATACATAAAATATGTCTTTCTTTTCAAAGCAGCCCTCTCTGTCTTGTCTGTTGGACATCTTAAAAACACACACACAAAAAATAACTCCACACGAGAAACAAAAGAACAAAAAAAGAAACCACACCCCACCATATTTGGTATTTTATTCCATAACTGACTTCTATATGCAACTCTACAAAGTAGAGTAAATATTTTTTTGTGATGTGTGGTATTTGTTGGGTTTTTTTTGATGATTACCTTTTGCATGTCATTCTGCATGAAATGGAAGGAGAACCTCCCTTCTCTATGAAAAAATGAAAGATATGCATTTTAGTTTTACAGATTTGGTTGGCTTTTCAAGTTGCAAGAGTGACAATAAAAAATTTGCCAGGGAACTTTTGAAAATCAAGAATTTTATAGGGAGACTTTGGCAAATTTAGTCTCTGATATTCAGCATAAAAATTGTGGGTGTTTTTTATTGTTTGTCAGGTTTTTTTCAATGTTTTTGTTTTGTTGTGTTGATGTGAAGGACATCAGCTGTATTTTTATTGAAATGTTTAAAGCATTATTCTAAAGGTGAACTTTCTAATAGATGAGACAGTGTGTGTGTTTATTTATAGACTAATTATTTAAAGGTGGGTTTTTTACCAGCCTCAGACATATAGCCCCAGCCATTTTTTAAAATCACATTTTATGCAGTGTGGATCATTCATGTAATCCTAAGGTTCACTAAATTGTTTATTTTTAGAATTAGAAGTCCCAAATCCTTCCCATGTTTGAAAGATATAATACTTGTGGCTGGGCTTTGACTTTCCTCAACAGCTAGAAATGTAGATTGGATCAAGTTTTTCACTTATAGAACAAAATAAAATATCAAGGAAAACATTAAGGCTTCAATGCTTTCAAAAGGGTCTTTAACTTTTTTATTGGAAAAATGTCCTGGCCTTAATTTTTTGATTGCTTATACAATTGTTTTCTGTAGCATTTTTGTTACAACTTTTAGCATCCCTTTTGAAAACAAAATATTTGGATTTTCACCATTAAAAGCTTTGTGACATTTAAAATTAATAACATTGGTGATGCCCTTCAAAACCAAGGGAAGTGACAGGAGGGATTTTTGCTCTTGGTTTAAACTAACAAAAGAGGATGATTAAAATTTGATCACCTTTTTAAATAAAGCACTGCTGGAAAAGGAAAAGCAGTTGCTCTTGGCAAACCAGATTATTTTAATTTCAATATCAGATGGTAATACTTGTGCAGTAGATTGTCTAGCAAAGAACCAGATACAGATGTTTTCCTTTTTCTCTTCTGTGGAGAGAACTAAATGAAGCCTCAACATGTCAACAAAAGTAAATTAGCTCTGTATTTCAAGGAGTGGGAATGGTTCTAACAGTCCATGTTCTGGAAGAGAAAACAGGGCATAAGGTGCAGGATGAGGCAGAGGAATGGCCAAGCCCAGTAATTTACCTTAAAGAACCAGGGAGTGATGTAGAAACTGTGTTTTCCTATTCAGGTGCCTTACCTGCTTCAGATATAGGAATGTCTTGTGCGATTTAAAGTCGGAAATACTTCTTGCAGTTTTTGTTGTCTGTGGACAATTATGTGTGCTCTGGTGACCAGTGTGAACTGCAAATTTAGAGTGAATGCAGTTCTAAGAAATGTTTTTTATTCTGCTGAGCAAGTTCAGAAAATGGCACTGCCCCCAAATGATGAAAGGCGTTAGACTGTGGGTATGCCTTTCTGTAAAAAGCCACTAGAAGTAAAGCAAACTGCAAACAGATTCCTGTGGTAAGAGGTGTTACATGTGAAATCTTGCTATGGACAAGAGAGAGAACATACCATATGTCTATACCTGATCCATATGGTTATAGAACCACAAGTTTATTTTCAGCTTATTTAAAATATCAGTACTGTAAATGACAGAAAAAAAAAAAAGTTGTTATTCTCATTCCAAAAATTTTAATAGTTCATGTTGATGTGAGATCTCATAGTGCAATAGATTAATGACTAGAAACCTTCTGGAGTAATACTGCTTGGGTATCGTCCTTCCCTAGATAGTACTGTAATCTTTCCTGACACTGTAGGATGTTTTGTAATAAGGTGTCCTCCTATTCCTACTATTCTATTCCTACTGTTCATGGGGAAGCATTTAGAAACATTAATATTAATAAGGTGAGGAAATCCCATGTGTGTTTTAAGATAAACATTTTACCTGCAGAGAAAATCAAGTGGTTAAAACATCTATTATCTGTGTATGTGCAGCTTCTATTTTTTTTCTCTATCATTGGGTGAAAAACAAAAGAGTTAGTAAAATGTGACCAACCTGAATTATCTCTGAAGATATCATATGGGCAAATCTGACTAATGATAATATAAAATAATGTAGAATGAAATGTGGTTAATGAATCAAAAGCCACGTGAAGGTAAAGTAAGTGGAAGTATTTAATCAAGAGACAAGAACGAAAACTGTATGACATGTCATAAATTGTTTATTGACCAAAGCTGGTAAGGGCATCTTTGCAATTAAGATGCTTATACCTGACAAGTTACCTGTGCATTGGAAATTGTAGAAGGTAGGGTTAGTTTCTTCCCAATCTAGTTCTTTGGACAGGAGATAACTCTAATAGAATTTTTATTTATTTTTTTTTTTTGACTGAAGAGCTTATCTCTTCCATTTTTAATACAGTTTCTGCAGTAGAGGTAGATACCCTATTCTGACAGGGAAAAGTTTGGAATTGTAATTTCTGTAATATAAAATATGGTTTCTACTCTAGGATTGAGTTTCCATATCCAGGCGCACAGAATGGCTGGTATGAACAAAGAAATTCCTGTAGGGCTTAATTAGAAGTAATATTCATATGTATTCAATAATTTGTAAGACCTGAAAAGTTTACCATCATTATTCTAGTGTTTAGTTTCTGTTGTAGTTTTGTGGGTTTTTTTTGTTTGTTTGGTTTTTTTTTGTTTTTTTTTTTTTTTTGTGGGGTTG
>VWZY01009801.1:379638-391389 GCA_013399075.1 Chloroceryle aenea
TTTTTTTTTTTGTTGTTGATTTTCTAGTAGTATTTCTTCTCCTCACTATGAGAGAAACAAGTTGTGGCATTTGTATCTTGTGTTCCTGAGCATCAATGCTGATTATATAATATGTATGTGTATTAGATAAAAATTTTGGGGTTTTGTACTGATCTGTAGAGATGAGAGAATTGTTCATTACTAGCCTTGCATTTAACTTCCTGGTCTAGGCTTCAGAGACGGTATTTTATTTACAGCCAACTAATTAAATTTTCCTTTGATTGCCTAGCCTATATACAAGTTATTATCGTTATCACTGACTTGCAACTTTGTAATAGCTGAGTTCATAATGAAAATGACTTCACTTCCTCAGGCTATAAAGTTGGAAAATCATTTGGATTTACGTTAAAGGCCTTTATTTGATCAACTCATAGACTGTTGTCACGAAGAGACTTCAGTGACTTCATACTCAACTTCTACAGTTTCCTGAGGTCTCGAGAGCATTGTCGCGAGTGCTTGCCCTAACACTAGTGTTCCCAGCTGGGAAACAAAAATTCTTTCTTTCACTAATGCCTGTAGGTCACATGTGAAATTGAATTCCCTGGTTGTGCTGTCCCCCTGCTTCTAATCTACAATATTTACTTTGATTCTGCCTTCTTCTGTCTGTGGTCCTTACAGAATGATTTAAAGCACTATTTGAAGGACAAATGAGGGAGACCTGCCTAAAACTGCAAGCAGTTATGTCCATACTTCTTGAAGAAGTGATAGTATCTATGGTTTCAAAAGAATATGTGGCAGGAGATACGAAGACAAATGATGATACTGCAAAAATATTGAATAAAGTCTTCAAAATCTACCAGCTTCATGTAGTGTGCAACTTCCAAGACCATAAGGTAGACACAGGTATTTCCTTGATAAGGCCAGCATTGTGAAATGGGTACACTACTCTTTGGTTTATATCCATGATTCTGTTCCCTATCTGTAGCACGTGGTGAGTAGCTTCTTCAGGCTTTATCTATAGCATGAAACCTAGATGAATTTCCAACTGTCCAGATGTGATCATAAAATAATTCTTAGAATGTGTTTTTCATTTGCCTGTAATGAAAATAAGAATGCAGAGTAGGGAGAAATATTTAGAGTGTTATGAATTTTAAGCATGTATACACTTTTCTTATTACCCATGATCAAGGTTCAGCTCGGGTTTATCAGACCACAGATATGATCAGATCAATTCTAAGTATTGTATTATTTTTTTAATAATACATACCTGCATTATGTGGGAGGAAGATCTATGGGCCAGTATTACAACCACAACTGTTCTGAAACGTTTGGTTCATGTTCCACAGAGGGCTTTACTGAAGGATGCCAAAGAGAGACACTAGAGGCTAAGCAGTGTGGTAATTTAACTTGCTCTCAAACTGGTATTTCATATTAACAAGATCAAAATTTGGATGGACAGGTGTTTCAAAATTACTTCAACCAAGATGTAAACTTTGAAGAATTGTTTGGGCTGTAGAATCTGTCTTTTTTTATCATAATTTTTGGTTTAATCGGGACATTAAGCCACATTGGTAAACTCTACAGCATCCACAGTTGTTTTGGAATAGCAAAAAAATGCCAGGGGAAAGAAAAGACGTGAAATCTGTAGGGAAGCCCTTGACTGAGAAGATGAAATGTAAGTTTTGGTCGTTTATGGGAAATCCTGTGTGCAAAAAGGTTCTCAGAGATGACTGACAAAATTATTGAAGCTATGAAATGAAACTTTTAAAATCTGTATGTATTTTATGTAAATATATATGTGCATATGTGTTGCTACAGATATAGGTAGTGAAAGCATACTTCCCATGAATATTTTTACTTACTGGCCTAAGCTTTACATATGCATTTACTATGTTTACAGAACTCCCATAGCTGAATTGGTGCAATGATGAGCTTTTAAATATTCCTATTGTTCATGGACATGACATGGATATGCTTTAGTTATATCAAATCTAAAAAGATCTATGGAACACGTAGACTATTAAGGCTATGGTTGCTATAGCAGAAGCTGATTCTTTCTAATTTTTTTTTTCAGTTCAGCTTTCTCTTTCATTAAATACAGATGTAAATATGTGCATAATCTAGTACACATAAAATGACTTGTAATAACTACAGATATTCTTTCCAGAGAAGATAGATTTGGAATTAATAAATTCTTTTGTCTTGGAAGCAAAATGAGTATTTCTTATAAATGAGGTATGTGAATCTAAGATAGGAGTCCAAAGCCACAAGAAAATTGTTGATACCTGTTGATAGTAGTATGCCTCAATCTTTTTTGACTTATCTGAGAATACTTAGCATTGTTTTTAAGTTGGAAGATAATACAGGTTCTGCCTTTTATGGTCATAATAAAGAAGATTTGTGTTCTGTGAAATGATTATGGCCCAAGCAGGTTCTATGGTTAGTTTTGCATACAGATGTGCAAATTATTTTGAACATGAAAAGATACAGTACTCTAGCTTCTGCAGTGTGAATTTTACAGTGCATGAACAGAACTTAATGCGCAACATGAAAAGTGCATTATGCCATTTTATGTTTCAGCAGGTAAGTCCCAGTCTTGTTTATTCTTCAGCACAAACTGCAGCCTGGCTGTGGAAGGTCAGGCTGGGAACTTCCTCATGTTTGATACTACAACATTCTGGAGTGATTAATGTTTAATTAGGCAAGTGATGACTCTGTGGGAGGTTGAGGCAACCGTAGCTCCTAGTTGACTGCAGTATCATCTTAGAGTGTTGTGTGAAAATGATTCCTTGGGGGTAAGCTTCAAGGACAGTGAGTAGGTTAAAAAAAAAAAAAAAAAAGACAATTTGACAGTGCAGGAAATAATAGGAACAAATATTTTAAAGTGTTTTTGTTATACTGGTCAAAGGTTTTATGTTCTCGTAGGCTAACGCACCATGTTTTATTAAGCTCCATAAACGCAACAGAAAATTAAGTTTGAACTTATAGTCTGGAACTATAACAGTGATAGAGTAATTTATTTTATGCAGGTTATTAGCTATTAGATGGAGCACATGTATAATTTGTTGATGTTATTCAAACATCATGATGTAGCAGTCATTCCTCTCTAGTCCTATTTTAAGCATAGCAATCGAGCTGTTTGATTTTGAAGATATTATTCTTAGCAAGCTTTCAGAAGCTAAAAACTATAGATAAAAGCAGGAAGACAGTATTAACATTCAGTGGCATAGGCCAGGATAAAGATTTCTTACTATTTTGTGCTCCACATTAAGAAACATTGCATGCTTGCAGTTTGGGTTTAAAAAAAAAAGTCTGTCTTCATAACCAGGGACCTTTGTAGTCCACTCACTCTCTGTCCTGGACTCAGAGGAAGTGTGGAAGTTACTATTCCTACACAGGACAGAACAAGATCCTATCTGCATCACTTGTAGACATCCATTTTAATATGGAGTGTATGAAGCAGAAATAGTTTGTGTTCCTTGTGGTCACTAAAATATTTAGGCTGAACAGCAATGAACAATAACCATTTTAAACTAAGTAAATTAGGCTAGCATGATACTACTAATCAGTTAGGAAGGGGACATTTGTCTGTATCTCTGCTTCTCCAGCTCACATTCTATCACATAACTTACCTCGTTATATATTAAATTTGGGTAAATTAGGTGCAGAAGAATTTTAGTTGCTCTTTGCTGGCTGCAGCTAAATGCAGTGGCTGATATTTCGCAGATGTGGTGAATAATTTGAAATTAGTTCTGCAGTTTCCAGTGACTTCCATGATGAAGGACTCTAATCCTGCTTCATCCACATTGGAATAATGCTGGCCAACTTCACCCCCCCTTGGTATGCAATAGTGTTAACTCAAGAAGTAAAAGTCCAGAGAAAAGCTATTAAAATAAATACATTAGGGATTGTGATTTAGGAGGGCCCTTACTTTTATGACAGATGAGGAGCAACTGAAAGGAGATCTGATGATGGCCATCTACTTGTGGCAGCTGTTTATTATACTGCTCATAAACATCTTGCTGTTACCTTGTGTTCACCCATCTGTTTGTTTCTACCCTCTGTTATTTCTTCCTATGTGCTTACAGTGTAAATATTATCTCTGCTCTTTGAAATAAGGAGGTTAGAAATCCTCCGATAAAAATGTTCAGTTGTGGAATTCAGCATTTGCATTAGGAACAAAAGCCCTTGCAAGCCTCTGGAGTCAACAGCGAGGAAACTGTATATAAGTTTTCAGTGCTTCTGAAAACCCGTTTCCTGCAGTCACCCTTTCTGATGAGGTTAAAGTATCTAATTGAGTTGATTTTCTTATAAGATTTCAATTTTCTCTTAGTCAATAGCACAGATGAGTTCATGAGTAAGTTTTTTGCCCTTTGAAGTTGAATGTTTCAATGATGTGCGCAAATGAAAGAAGGGGAAGAGACAAATCCTCTCCAAGAAGCCAATCAACTTGTGTTCTGTTTATGTCACTTGCACCTTGCACTGTTGTTTTTTATTAGCAGACCAGAAAGTTTTATCTGGCATCCACTGTCATTCGTATTGCAGGGTTTTTTTATTCTCATCGAATATTTGTGATGGCTTTTTTTCCTCCTTAAACCATTGTACTGTGCTTTTTGCAAGTTGAGTGACATTGTTACTTGATATCACAACAGCTCAACTGAATTGCTTCTCGATTATTTTAAAAGATGATTTTGCTTTTAATTTGTTATTAAATGTAATCCATATTTAGTACTCTATCTCAAAAAGAAACCATAGTACTAGTTAATTCAGCATTATTATCATTTTATTCCAGGACATCACAATGTTCTGCTCTGAGACAGGCAGTGCATTTAGGAAGATTAGACTAGATTGTCCCAGCAACTTATGCAATCTAAAAATCAGTAGGGTTTTTTCTTACTTATATTAAACTGTTTTCATATTGCTTTTAATTGATTTCTGGTTTGATTGTTTTGTTTATTTATAGTATAATACTACTGCAGAGAACAAGAAAAGATACACTGATTATATACCTGCTAATACTGACCAGCTCTGAACTACAAGATTTGCATAGTTTTGTCTTTTCTGGTGTGGGACTAAAGCTACATTGGTGTATACCTGCCTCTGAATATGGTTAGGGTTCACTTCAGCTGGCAACATATGTGCCTGGGGCATAGAACAGTGATGCTGAGACCCTAACTGAAGTTCTAAAAATGCATCTGGAATTGCTTCTTCCATTTACTTTTCCTTATGCTTGGAAAGCTCTTATTTTTTGTAAGCATGTGTTTAATTCCTTCTCCAATGTACTTAAATGGTGGCTTCTAAATAGCGATTTCCAAGTACCTAATTCCAAAGTCAGAATTTATAGGAATTGAACCAGATACCTCTGATTTAATAGGATTTTTTTTTTTTAATAGGCTTTAGTTCAGGACTATAGATTATGAATTATTAGGGGTGAACATAGATTATAGATACAGAAGGTATTTATATACCTCAGTGCAAAGAGACTGTTTCTGCGGATTTTAGTGCATCCCATCAATTAAAAAAACCCATACATATATATTATGAATAAGTAGAAATTGATATGCTCTAACTGCCCTTCATATTTTTTCACTAAATTTGTCAACAAAACCATGGTTGTTTTTTTTTTTTTTTTGTTTTCCATTCTAAGTGTCCTGTCTACTTTCCCCTGATCTGCTCTTTTGATTTGGGGTAAGCAGCTTTAGTCCAAAGATTAGTCAGCCTTTTCTGCTGAGCAGAGAAATATTGGGAGCTAGATTCGAATACAATTCTATCTGCATACTGCATTGTTTGCTAAAAGCTTCTTAGTGAAACTAGTCAGAAACCTTTCATTGACTCCTTCTTAGGTAGCAATTACTGTTATCACTGTGTTCAAGAGCAGGCTTAGAAAAGAAATGTCATACATAACTGTTGTAGCTTTGTTGGGGGGGGGAAGAAACTGACAGCAAAACTTGGTGTTGGTGATACATGCTGATGTAAAGTGTTAGAAAACTTTTATTTCAGTTCTTTATCTTGAAGTAACACTGCTAGTGAAATTTGTATAATGCAATTAAAAATGTCAAAAGGATTACAAAGGTCAAGGACTCTAGTTGAGAACCATTTGCATTGGCCTCTTCTGTCCCCTTCTTTAGAAGAGATACACACTTCTGGTTTTAATATCTCTTTCCCTCCTACTGCTATTTAAGGAATTTCCTTTTCAGACACCGGAGGCGTTTAGAAACTTGTAAGGCACATTGCAATCTCTAATGCGTCGGAACTTGATGATTTTGTTGCAGATATGGTTTGTTGTTGTGTTGTGTTCATTTTGGTTTTTGGTTGCCTCTCTTTTTTTTTTTTTTTTTGTTCAAACTCTTCAGAAAAGATGCAGGAATAGTTACTGCATGAGTCGCTGTAGGAAATGGTGTCAACAAGAAATACTAAAATTTGCCCAGTTCCTTCTCAGGCTAAACTCTTCACTGGGCTAAACAGGAGACTTCTGTTTTTTAACCAACTCTGTAGCCTCGCTTGAAGCACAAGACCGCATGCTTGTCTTTTAGATAGTATGTGTCTGCTGTATCATCTTAACTACAACTTTGATAATGCTTTGATGTATCGTGTCTATAATGTACTTATCCCTTCTCAGTGCATAATATAAAGAATAGCTTGAAGATGTGCATTTATGTTTATTACAATTTTTTTAAAGGCATTCACTACAATGTTTTATGGTCAATGCTGTCATGAAAATTAGATCACACAGTGATTTTTTTCTGTGAAGCTTTTCCTTAATGGGTTCTTTGTCTTCTTTTAACTGTATTAGGCATTACATATTGCATCACCATCTAATGCAATAGAGTTGCTCTCTGGGTTTGTGTAGTACAGGGAAGTACTCCAAGGGAAGCGAAAACCTATTCTTTGGGTTCTTTGCTCATGGATAAAGACTTGAGCAGACAATTTTTATTAATAAGAGAAACTTCTCACACAGGATAGAAAAGAATGAATTTATAAGGAAATAGTAAGGAACTCATGTAGGTTCCTAAAGAGACTTTCTAGAAGACATCCTAATCACACGATGGCCAGAGCCAGCTTCCCACCTGTCCCAGGTCAGTGAGCTGGAGAGCCGGAGGAGCTCCGTGTACAGAGGTACCACTTGGGGTCCTGTTCCTTTATTCCTCCCGTGCAGTGGTGCAGTGGCCTGGGGTTTCCATGGCCTTCAGCAGGCTACAGGTCCGATGGCCGACATGCAAAGTTAAGGCGCTAGGGAATCCCCTCCACCGCTTCATTTCTTTCCTGCAGGAGAGGCAGGAGCGAAGCAGTCCTCTGCTCTGACCTTGAGCAGCGCGATGCAACACCTGGCAGCTTTTGAACAAGTCGGGGTCGTGCAATCGCGTGGGATTTTTCTCTCCCCTCGGCGACGCGGAAACCGAATCGCGCCGTGCCCCGGCCGGCTCCCCCCTGCTCGCCTGCTGATTCACGGAGATGGNCCGAGGTAAATCGGAGGAGGGAGCTCGCGTGGCCGTGCAGAGCCGAGGAGCGGTGCGGCTGTAAACTGCGCCAGAAGTTTGCCGGCAGAAACTGTTCTCTTCACTGGCAAAGTCTTCTGGCTCTTCTCAGAGGAATTGCATTATTGCTTAAGATGAGTGGCTGTAGGAAGCGATGTAAGCGTGAAATATTGAAATTTGCCCAGTACCTGCTCAGGCTAATCACAGGGTCTCTTCACACAGGTAATGACTGTTTTTCTTTGTAGTCGAGCTGTGCAGCATGATAACAAGAAAATTTGCCTAAGGTTAATATAGTGATGGCATTGTTTAATAATTCCGTTCATCTTTCAAGTAATGAAGAAACAGAAATCTGTGAGGTATTTTGTGGCTGAGCATAATAAAAAGAGAATATACAGTCCTTTGTTGCAGTGTTTAGACAGTGCAACATTCTCTAAGCATTTACACACCTGAATCCATATTGGAATGTGAGCGTACATGCTTTCACTTGTTCACCTGTGCACATTAAAGGTAATGAAGAATGACCACATGATAGCCACAAGGGATGAATCTTACGCTTTTTATTTTCCCTGTTTCTTGATCTAATTTACTTCGACAGAGTACTTCTTTTTTTTTCTCTCAGAGGCTTGTTTTTGCTGAAGATGTAAATCAACTGCAAACTGTCAATATAATGTTAGAGTATCTTGCCGCAAACTTTAAATAATGCTTATGCTTTTATGCCCTTAAAGAATTTGAAACACAAATTGTTGTCAGCTTTCCTTTAGGTACTTTTTTACTGTAATCTTGGACAAATGGTACAGTACCAGATAACATTTCTAGGACAGACTGAACAAACAGTATAGTTTTCTTCTTGGGAAACAAATTTTTCTCACAATTCAGCATTTTCTATGGGTGTTCATAAAAGCTGATAAATATGATAGCTTACATGATGTGTTCTGTATGTCTAAAATAGAATTCTGTTTTAGACTTCAGATTTTTTTTCACATTTTTTAAAATTAT
The DNA here is from genome assembly GCA_013399075.1 of Chloroceryle aenea. NCBI lineage: Eukaryota > Metazoa > Chordata > Aves > Coraciiformes > Cerylidae > Chloroceryle > Chloroceryle aenea. Next base: position 388,089 of record VWZY01009801.1, read on the forward strand.
CCAGCAGAAGTATTAGTCTGTCATCAGCATATAACAACCAATTATACTGATGTTCTTAAGAATTAAAAGCCATTCATATTATTCTGAAAGTTTCTGCTCATTATTTTTTTTTCTTATTTTCCCTTCAGTTTAGGCACTGATGGAATGATTTGACAGCCAAGCTGACTCTTCAATAATAAAGTATTGATGCATGTAGTTTATCAGATTTGGAGTTATAATGTTGTGAAGATCATGACATAAACATTAGGAACAAATACTTTATAGGATGCTTATAACTAGTGGAAATCTGCTACAGCTTTTTAGTAACTTTCAATGTCTGCTAACAATTTTTCTGACTACTTTTGTACTATTTCTGGTCTATCGTGGTTTCTCTTGTGAATTGTATCAATTCAGATTTGTCTGAAAATGCTGTCTTCTTGCTACTGTGTGTTGCTATGGAAATTAAATAATATACAATGCAAGAAGAAAGCTACATTAGAAATTAACACTAATGCTCCTTTTTCACAAAGTCATCCAATCTTTTCCTTTCTAGCAAATGATGCATACGATGTTATTTTTCATACTGACAATTGTATTGCAATCTTTCTAATCTCACAGTTCAAAAATATTTTCAAGAATTGTTGTGGATGCAGATTCTTATGTTTCTACTAAAAGAAGTTTTCAGTTATAATGAGGAAGGACATTTTCAATGCTAAATTACTGGAAAACCAAGTACAGTGGTATGAAACATGTTGCTGTTAAGGAAGGAAGCAAGCAAAAAAAAACCCACAACCCTCCATTCTCATAAGCTCATAAGAACTGAGATACTTCCTAGGAAATTTTCAGTTCACTTTTACTACAGGCAACAGTATCTTACTACTGCTCTTAGTTTAACAGACTTTGTCACATTCAAATGATGTAGCAAATAAGATCAATATAATGTGATAATAAGTGAACCGCTAAGAGAGGTGGAGCTCTGCTGTTCAGTTCCTGCATAGCCCAGTTTTCTAATTAACCTCAACTGTTGCAATACCAGTTACTGTTCCCTATGCAAAGTGTAACACATAATTCATTATGCTGATATTTAGTTGATAATTAATGAAGATGAATGGGGAAGTTCTGGCAGTTGACAGTGTTAGAAAGTTATACTCTAATCTGTATATTAAAGATACTCCTGTTTTTATCTTGAGCATTCAAAAAAATGTAAAAAATGTACACAGTTGTCAGAAACAAAGCGTGCTTATTTAGCTTTTTACAAACAGGCAATCTGCTCACTCAAGTGACTAATTATTTCAAAATGTATATATTTACCAAGGAGCATAATGGTGAACACAATTTAACTTCTGTGTTGACAGTATTTAGCCCTTGTTTTCTTTTTTCAAGAGTTCTTTAATGTTTAAATTACGCTTAATAAGTTGCAGCTACGCATTGTTGCAAGCACACACACTGAATCTAATCCATTCCTCCTTTCTGTGTGAGTAGGCATATTGAATATTTGCTTAACTTACTTCAATATATATTGGTACATGCTCTGCTGCAATTCATGTGCTTACATGGATTAGAAAACAGGAGAAAGTGAGAAGAGGGAAACTGGGTTTACTGGCTGAAGGCCCAGCTAAAAAGTCACTGTTGGTTACTGGGTTTACTGCTTGTATTTCATAACCATCTACAGCATGCAGAATCACAGTAAAAAATATCTCATAGAGCTCTGTGATAGTACATAAACATGGACTTGTGCTTAACATTCAACTTGGCTGTAACCAATATCAAGGAAACTACCCCTGGCTTGAATGTAAATGTTGCATAAATCTATAGAATGAGTTTTAAGAGGCAGTCTCTGCCTGAATACATCTAGATGTCTTCCAAATTTTAACAGCAAGTTGTTATGACTGATAGCAACATGTAGAGAAATGTAGTGAAAAGAAATAGTATTTTAAACAAAGGTTTTAATTTTCTGTAATTTCTGCTATATATTAAGTTGATGTGTTTCCACAAGTGAAAAAGACTCCCTCAAATACTTGAAGACAGTATTTCTCAAATGTTGTAACAATTTCTATTTTATTGCCTGCTGCCTCCTGAGGTGTGTTAGAAGTGCCCAGTCTTTGAAACATTGTCATAAAGAACATACCATTGAGGATGTTTCCATTTTGAGATGCAATGTGCATTCATATAAGTAACAGCATAAACCATTGCAAGATTAAGAAAGACTGAAAATTATTTTGAAATGGAGAAATCATAATTTCAGAGCAGTGGCACCAATGGTTGGGAAATTTTTCTTAAGTGCCACAACTGATAAAGTATGGGGATTAAAGAGATGATGTAAACAAAACTATCATTAATTCAGTGGTAGCTTTTCACAAGTATATCCTTTTTCAGGCATCTTCATATTAAATGCCTGATATTGCACATTAAGTGCCATAAAGGGGAGGGTAGGTTTGCTGTGACAGATCCAAATTCCCAGTGAGCATATGCATTTATGAAGAAAGTGGGAAGAAAAGGGTCAACTCTGTCTGTGAAATTGTAATCTCTCTCCAATAAACTGAAGAAATTCTACTCTTTTAGGTTTATGTAGATTAAGCCATGGATGGATTAATTTTATTTATTTATATTTTTAATCTAGAGATTGCTGACATTGGTGTAAAATAACATTGATCACAGACTTGAGATTTATCTTATCTAAAAGAAAAATAATTATTTGTGAATGTGGGATGTAGTTTTTGATGGTACTTTGAGAAAGTAGGTTACTAGAAAATAGCCTTTTCTCTTAAATTTTGCCTGTTTGTGCACAGGAACATTTTTTTTAGCCTGCTTCCAGGAGGAAGATGTCATATGAGCATAGGCCTGAAACTGTGGGAGGCACTAGTACAGATGCATCTGGGGGCTCACAACAGTATTCCTGTGACTGTTGTAATTCACCTGCCTGCCAGTGCCTAAAAATTCAAGTCTGTTTGAGACAGCAGTTTATTATGAAGGCTGCTTTTTGGTGATGCCAAGAAGAACTACTGTTTTTGAATGCAGGTTAATGATGTTAATAACTTCTATTGAAAATACATGTAAAATGAAATGAGAAGTAGAATAAATTTAAAATAATAATCAAAAATATCAAAATAATCCTAAACAACATGAGGAAAAAGAGAACAGATGAAAAGGATGCTTCCCTTCAAATGCAAACAGGAGCTAAAATAAAATTCTTTTGAAAGGAGCTTGTGACTTGAATATATCATGAAAAAATACCAAAATGACAACATTCATGGGAAAATATGGGTTTCATGTTTCCAAATGCTGTGGTTTTTTTTTTTTTTCACGTTGCTGAAATATTTCT